>PITA01002807.1:0-152162 GCA_004023965.1 Spilogale gracilis | reverse complement strand
CTGCACTGAGGGGCTGTAATTTTGCTTTTTGGAAAGTTGTGTGCTTTCCAATTTTCTATAGTCAGACCTTTGATTTTTATAGAGCAACATCTTTAAAAATTCAAAACCAAAAATACCTAAGACGCGGTGTGGCTTTGTGGCATTAAGAAGAGAAGTGTTACATCAGTATTTTGAATTTATAAAGGGATTGTGCAAGTGTTCCCAAGGAATTTTGAAAAAACAAAACTATTACCTGCTAATTACAACATAAAATATGTAACAGAATCATTCAATCCAATAAATTAACAGAATTACTTACGCTTCCCCCCCCACCCCCCGTGTTGAGATGCCCATAACAGCAACTGCGTTATTTAGAAGAGTCTGCAAGCACTGGTGGCTTACGTGGGCTCATTCCTGTTGCCCTCCCTCATTGGCCATCTGCATCATTTATAGAGTCTTCTCTTTCTACACCTTTTACTTTGTTCACCTCTTGCCCGTGAAATGTCATTTTGGTTTGGGATTTCAGAGTGTTGGCATACAGGAGAAATGGAGATTTTGGACACAGGTGGGTTCGTTTGGTGTCTGAGATTCATGGCCCTAACAGTGTAGCTCTCTAGCCTGCAGTAAATGAGCGTTATAACTGCTCCGTTCTACAAGATGATTCTGAGGACCCAGGCAGACAAAATGCGGGATGTAATTTTAAACTATGCTGTATGTAGTAATCATGTAAATAATTTCAGCAGTGATACTAAGTTCAAGGGTGTTGAAAATTACTTTTCTCATGTCTGTGAGCATGTTAAGTAAGGATCACTGTTATTAATATCTGTGATATGTGTATATAGTGGGTACTCTTCTTCGTTGCTCTTTTTATATATATTTTGTTATTTATAAGACTGATTCAGCTTGTGTTTCAATTCAAGAAAGTATTAAAAGCTATCACAGATTTACTTCTTTAAATATAAAAATAGTAATGGTGTTAAGATTTTCTGTATTATTTCAAAATATTTTACAAAAATACTTTCAAAGAACATATTAAAATACAAAATTCTATTTAAAAAAGAACTTCCTTCTGTTAACATCATTGATTTCATCACTTATCTAACAATACAGGTTTCTGGATGGCAAACTGCTTGATATCAATAAGGACTTCCAGCCGCATTACGGGGAAGGAGGACGCATTTTGGAGATCCGGAGCCCAGAGGCGGTGACCAGCATTAAGAAGCGAGGAGAAAGTTTGGGCTACACGGAAGGGGCCTTGCTGGCACTCGCCTTCATCATTATCCTCTGCTGTATCCCGGCCATTCTGGTGGTTCTGGTCAGCTACAGACAGTGAGTATCCCTTGACCGGAATGTGCAGTGTCCCCAAGCCACCCCTGGGAACATGGCTTTGGAGACCCAGAACAGGAACGGTGCCCACGCCTCGAGGTCTGCTCTGTCCTTCTTGCACCCAGTGGCCTTCCTTGAAGGGAAATTAAAACGAAGTTGCAGTATTTCCCACAGCATACTCAATGTTCCCATGCTCCCGAGATGTTCTCCTCCAACAGGACGGTTAGATTAGCTTCTGTTGCTGTGTTGTGCTCTTTGTGGGGTTCCGAGCCTTCGGAGGGAAGGTAGCTGGGATCCTAGGAAGTTGTCATGTGCAGAGACCTCACCACACCGTCATGACAGCACTGTATCCATGCTGTTAACTTTCCATTTGTGTCGATGCCCATGGTGTCGGCACTATCATTAAAAGTGTAGCGTGCCATATGTCATTGTCACTGGCGGTTCTTCTGTCCTGGGGAGCCCTGCGAGACTCTATGTTGGGACATAGAAATGATACTGTGACAGTGCGGGCCTTCCATTTTGTATTGTTCCTATGGGCAAATACTTCCATTTAAAATATTTGTATTCGTCTTATTTAGGCCCTTCGAAGTAGTAAAGTAATTATAGCTAACGTAAGCACCTATATTCGAAGTCATCTAGGAAGCTATTCTGTATTTGACACTGGAGGCAGGGAACCTTTGTGACAGAGGGCTAGGCACTTAAAATATATCTGTGTTGGTAACGACTGGTGAAAACAGTTGTGGAATAGGTTAAGAGCAGCGGCCCTTAGGGTACCACAAAATACAAATAAATAACACACCCAGGATGCCAAGAAGCCCATTCCAAAGACCAGATCACTTTTACTATTCCATTTCTCCCTCAGAGTTCAAACTCATGTCTCACGTGTTTCTTGCTCCATTTAGTTCATTTGTTTCCCCATAATGAATGTTGTCACAGCATCTGTGACATTGCCGGGAATGAGCAAGTGCTCACCCTTTCTGACTTTATGGATTGAAATACTTAGTTTCCCTGCTGTGTCATGAAGTCTGTCATACAGTAAATTTTTCATGGTGTAGAATACATCAGATGTTAAAATACTATAAATGCAGCCCTTCTAATGTAGCTTTCTCTTTTTTTTTTTTACTCATTGCTTTTCAAAACAGGTTTAAAGTGTAAGTATAATTAACATATTCCATATGATTTTACATACTATGGAAAGAAAAACCCCAGCTACCCCTGATAAAGCAGTCTGCCCAGAACCATGTATTGTTAGCTCAAATTCCCTTGAGCCTTTGTATATACAGAATCGAACTGGTTTTTCACTTTGGGATCCACCAGAGGAACTGTGATAAAGGCACTTTGCTCTGATAGCGTCCACACTTTGAGATCTTAGTTTTGAGGAGGGAACTAACCATTGGTGTCCAGGACACTGAGAAAGGGCCACAAAGTTCCAAGGGCAAGAATCCCGGGTATCCCAGGTGAAGGGAACCAGAACTAGCTAGCCACCTCCCTCGTCTTTAGTACAGAGAGCCTCCATCAATGAATGTCAGAAATGTTTCAGATCATTTTAAATAGAATAACTTCTCTTTAAACAGATGGATGAAGACTGATAAGGAAAAATTACATATCTTCACATTACACATCTTAAGCATTGTCTCACATGAGAGAGATCCATTCAATAATGACCAATTTTTAATTATATTTTTATAGCAGTTGGCCCTTTAATATTACTATTTCACTTAGCTTGTAAATATTTCTACTGAATGCTACCCATTATTCAAGGGTCAATATTTTAAAGAAAAGAGGAGGGTACACGATAATGACACTTTGTGGGGACACTTCTGTAATTCTACAGTTTATAAGTTCAAAGGTTTGTGTATCTGAGGTTTTTAGTGGGTTCGTAGGCCAACAGATACGTGTATGATTTCTAAAATTAGTTTTCCAAAACATCCTTGCCTAACCCAAGCCGCCAAGCTGAGTGCACCAAGACAGCACGAATCCAGTCGGCCTTACCTGCAGCCAAGCCCGCTGCACCTGCGCCTGCACCCATGGCCGCGCCCCCGCCGCCACCGCCTCCTCCCCCCGGGGCACACCTCTATGAGGAGCTGGGGGACAGCACCATGTAAGTAGGCCTTGCAGCCGCCCTCACAGACAGGTGGGTGTGACGGATGCTAGGGGGTGAGTATTTCTTGTCAACCTGATGTGGAAATGCAGGTTCCTTGAATTACAACATTTTCTTAGGAAAAAGTGTTAGCATGAGAACCTATGGAAAGCGGAGTTGAGAAATAATAACCCAAACACAAGCAAACCAAAAAAGAACATGAAAACCTGCATAAGAAAATCTGCAGATTCTCTAGTTTGAACAGTCTGTTTAATCTGCAAACCTTCACAATCATGCAGATACATTTTTTCCTCCAAAATTAAAAATACATTCTGAATTTTTTTTTCTCATAAGAAATAAGGAAAAATGAGGCATAATCATAAAACAGTAATTCCTGATTTGGTATCAAAAGCCAACTCCCATTTATGGTGGTTTAAATCATAGACTTTTTAAAGAAACTATCTTAGGATGTCATAAGATAGAGTAATGAAAATCTGAAACCCAAATAAAGAATTAAATATTAAATATCCAGCCACTTAACCTGCTTTTCATTATATTCATTATATTCTTCTCAAAAGAGAATGCTGTAATAACTTAATATTGCTCCTGCAAAATTTGGAACTGCTAAGCAATATTAAATCTTCCACATTTGAAAAACTTTTAAATTATTGTGAAAACACTGCACAGATGTTTTCTGTAATGATGCCACCCCCATAACCTGATTCTTTTTGGACTTATTTAACTTGCAATGTTTTAAAAATTCAAGAGTAACTATTTTTGAACATGAGATGGAAAAGCACCAAGGAGATTATAAAATTCTGACTATGACTGAATTAAATCCAAGACACCTTTTCTTCACTGGAATTTGGTGGAGTTGAGGGACTAAAACACATTTGACTATGTTACATTTGTAGCATTTACTAGTAGGAATAAAGCAAGCCTCAAAAATTATGAGATTTACCTTTTAATAAGAAAACGTTTTAAACACATTTACCATATTAATATTATTACACAAGGTGATGTTAAGAAGTTTTTAAAATGTTAAACTGATTTTAATGTATATCTAAATGGTAAAATTGAATTTAATGCTTGACAGTTTAGTGCTTGGCATCTGTTTCTAAAATAATATGGTACAGGATTCATGCTTTAAATATAGTTTTTTAAATTTTAATGAGTTAAAAATGATGTCTCTTTCTGAATTACTGGTGAATGTAGGAATTGAGCCAATATGATTTCATTCTCTTTATAGTAAACACCTCTCTCCAACAAAAAAAATTCAGAAACCAAAAAGGCTTATGCGTAAAGTTTTCTGTTATTTGAAATTAGTGAGTAGCAGAATTCGTTTTCACTTAACAAAACTAAAACGGTATAACATCATCTGGAATAAATATAGTTTGATGGTGACCATTTTCAAATAGCAACACTTAAGGACTACTTTTATTTGAAAACTTGTGGTGGACAGAGAATTTTTCAGTTATAGTATGTATTTAATGAAGTATTTTGTGTTCTGCACATTTACACATATTTAACAAATGTTTTTTTAATCTATTTAAAAAACTTTATACAGGGATTCTAACTATATGTTACTAGAAAAAAGACTAGCTCCAAATGAGTTATCATCAGATTTAAAAGAAAAAAATGAAAGCTCAGTTTGCAAAAAAATCTTGATGATCTAATAACATCATGCAGATTCAACAGTTGGTCTGTAATCATTATCATAGTAGTTGTGTATTTACTTTATTCCAAACAGTATGTTTATCTTCTATATAAATCAGTGTGGACTAGTTTTTCAGTTAGGACATAGAAACAATTCTTAGAATCTTAGTTAAAATGTCTGTGTTGGGATTGAAATCAACCATATGTAATGAAGGTGAATTTGACCTAAAGGAAACAGAGCTAGCTATGTTATATGATGAGACAACCAAAAATATGCCATGTGGTTTTATGTAAAATATTATTACATATCAGAGTAAATATGAATATAGAAACATGCAGTTTCTTTTCTGGATATATATATATATATATATATATATATATATATATATCAAATGTTTCAATCAAATTCCTGTTAGTGTTTTCATAATCACCTTAAATTAACTATAGTTCAAACTTTTTTTTTTCCCCTGTCGCATGTTTTCTCTTTCCCACCTGTGGATACATAGGCATAAGTAAGTAAATAATATCATTCTAATATGAGGAGTTAGGGGAAAAAAAGATACAAGAGAACAGATAATTTTACTCTAAACATAGTGATCTTTGTTTACCATAGAGTTGTTTGCTTTGAAAAGTTCTATCTCCCATATCCCGTTCCTTTTTGGTATCTTGAAAACCTCTGCCTCCCAAGAAGTGTATCCAAATTCTCACTTTTGTTAAAAGTATTTCAAGATGTCTCTCAATCCAAAGTGATATGGTCCCATTATATAGTGAGTTCTTTCCAAGAAAAATTAAACCAAAACCAAATCTGGTTAATCCAAATTGTGTGTCCTTCTCAAATTATCCAGGCAGGCCTGATCCAAGTCTACCTGTGAGGATTCTCTCTTCGTAGTTTGTATTTTCATGAAAGGGCACAGTAACAACCTCGTCTTCATATAGCATTTTATTGCCTCACCCATCACTTTCGTTTTTCAACGTGGCCACTTAATTTTTATTCACAGTATTTCCTTCTTTTTCATTCTGCTGTGTGGGTAAATATTAAACAATAATCAAGTAAATGTTAGTCTGCTTGAGCTTGACAGCGAAATCTGAGGAGAGGCCATTCGAAACCAGCCAGCCTTCCTGGGCGCAAGGTCCCGATGCTTTTATTAGAGACACATGTTTATGCCCATTCCCTTAGTTGACTTTACCACTGTCCGTCACTGTACACAGTGCCCCTCTGTGACCACATCTACCAGGGATACTGAAACTACGTGCTTGGAACATAAGTCTTTTCATTAAGTCAGCCTCGACCAAAATTGGATACAGATCCTATTTAAAATGAATACCAACAGCCCCTCTTCTTATTTGTACTGTTTATAGCATTTTAAAATGGAGTCAGTTTAAAACTGAAATAGAAGGAAGTGATGATCTCTGGCCAGATGCTAGCATAACTTGTTTCTCCACTGTGATTTTTGACCTTGTGAGAGAAATTCTACCACCTCTCCTTGGAGACTTCAAGTCTCTAATCTAGAGAATAGAGAATCCCTTTCCATATTCTCTTGTAAGCTCTGTCTCAGATAGGAGAGTACTTTTAGCTCCAGAAAATAATGACCGAGAGGAGAGATGGCGGTACTGAATCAGATATAGCTAAGGATCCTTCTCCCCAGACAGACAGCTCTGAGCATCACCCACCAAAGCAAAAGTAAGAAACCATTAGCCAAAGTGCTGGTTTGCAATTCGGAGAACCATGTTTTCTACATAAGAGAAGTGTTATGTGTGGTCATGGTTACTTTGCAGTATCAAACTCACGGGGAGAAAAATCAGTCTACAGAGTCATGCATTTTCCTAAAAAAAAAAAAAAAAAAAAAATTCTCATGCTATTCACAGCTCTCAAGCTTTTCTTGCCCTGCCTTTTTGAGTACAGGGACATGAAAGTAATGTCGGGCTTTGGTAGATTAGTGTTATTTGGCCTTTTATAATTTGAAGTCGTAATAAGAACCATAAAGACATCTTTCTCGTGAAAGCTGTGTCACAACCTGTTTCCTTACATTTCACTATCTTCTTTTCTTTCAAGTCTTTTCCTTCTCTACCATTTCCAACAAAGCAGGGGAAGTAAGTCAGTCTTGGAAGACAGGAAAAGTCCCCACACTGTGATGCCCTTTTCCTCCAGCACTCCTGAGGCTCACGAGCAGGCTCCTGTAGATGGAGCCCTTAAGAACAACCAGCCCGAGTCAGCAGGAAAATTCACACTGATGTCTGATGAGGATGCCTTAAGTACCCACAGTACTCTTTATAAGGAAACTCTAGATCCAAGACCAGCAAATTCAGACTTTTTACTAAGGACAGATTTTATAGACTCCTTTTTACTGAAAACACAAGGCAGGAGTGAGTCCTTGAGGGGCCCAAGAGAAATGTTTCGGAGGATGCGGGATCAGCCAGTGCGCTCCCCTCAGAGGCCGGCATGGGAACTTGCTGAGAGCCCGGAAACCATAGAGCTGGAGCAGTGGCAGTGTCACAGGCTGGAAGGCGAAGACGAAATCATTGGAGCCTTTCCAGACAGAAGAGGTAGCAGCAGTCCCCTGCCTCCAGTTGGAGATTCGAATGTACCCAAGACAGCAGAAACAAGGCAAGGCAAATGGCTGCTCACACATGGAGCACAGCCTTTAGAATCTCTATCTTCAGACTCCTCATGTTTCTCTCCTTCATCTCATTCCTCCTATTCCACTTTGCCAAATGTTGCAAGAACCGTGGGACTCCTGTCAGAACCTGATGTCATCCTTTCTCCTGCTGACTGTTCCTTGGAACTTTCTCCTTCAATGCCCTGCATTTTAAATTCCCCAGTCTTTAGGAGAGACACACCAATGTCTATGTTGACAGTTGAAACCAGAAAAAACATTTCCGAAATCCTTCCCAAACCACCAAGTATCTCCCCTTCTCCCCCACCTCTTGTCCTTGGTCCATTTGCTCTTTCTTGTCTTCCCTCTCCTCCTCCTCCTCCTCCACTTCTTCCACTTTGCATCCCCCCTTCTACTCCCCCTTCTTCTCCTTCACCTCTTCTACCTTCACTTTCCTCCCTCCCTCCCCCATGCCCTCCTCCTCCTTCTCCTCTGTCCCCTCCTACTTGGGCTGCGTCCCCTAAGTGTGTGTGTGTCCCCGTTGCTAAGCGCACTGACAGCATGACACCCGCCGAGGAAACGGAGTCCTCTGCCAGACAGCCGGCAGCACCTGCGACAGTGTGTCGTGCACATCCGCAGAGAGAACCAAAGGGCATCCTCAAGCATATTAAAAACTTAGCCGACCTTGAAAAGTCGGTAGCAAACATGTATAGTCAAATCGAAAAAAACTTTCCACCAACACACAACTCAAGACTTCAGACTGGTTGCCCTCCAGAGACAGAAAACGTGCAAGTGACTGAACGCGACCAGGGGAGTTTGCACAGTATTGTTGAGGGCACTGAGAACCCACCTCACGGTCAGTCTACTTCACTGTAATGTAGCTTTTCCTATTTTAACTGGAAAACTCTTGTTGACCGAAATCTTCGAGTGGAGGCAAATTTGAACATTAAAGAAGATTCTATTCTTTTACCCTAAACTCAGTGCAATGCTGTTTTTTCCTCTTTTTTTTTTAACTTTTAAAGATTATTAACCTCATCATTTCTAACTCATAGATTTACCTTATTCTCTTAACTACGAAGTAGCGTTATTTGTCTGCATTTATTTTAAAAGTAAGTAATTTCAATCTATTTTTTCAATGGGAATATATGGGCAAGAAAGTTAGATCTCCAGCTTAATCCAGTGGCCTGTTAACACGTTAATGCAGTAATGCCTACCTTTACTTTCTGATCATAGTTTCATTGAATGCTCCTGAAAAAAAGCAAACTGTTAAAATAATAATAATAAAAAAATGGTATCATAGGTTCTCCTTTCCTTGAAGCCTATGTATTTGGTAAGGTTAAACACTACCAAAGTAAAAATGTTATGTATCTAGGAATGTAGGATTTGACAGAGATTATGGTATTCCAAAATAAATCCCAGGTGCTATAAAACGTAGTCATCTGTTTGAACGTTCTCTACTCGGGCTTGCTTTTATCTTACTAGTATGCTTATACATTTACAGAGTCTTTGACTTTTTCAATTACAGTCTTATTCTGTTAATTTCTCATTATGCTTTCTCTTCCCTTTTTATAATGAAAATAAATCTTGAGTTGTTGGCTTTTGTAAGACATTTCACTGTTCCCACAGATGTTTAAAGTGGTCTTCAGTTTTGCTTGTCCACATTTTGGTATCATCTCATAATTTTATTAGAAGATTCTCTCTCAAATGTTTTTCTCTAGTGTAATAAGGAAATTCTAATAATTTTCATCAAAATATGTTTTAATAAATGTCTACAAAAGTTTAGTAGGAGTTTAGTTATTATTTGATGAAAATTATATTTTACATTTATCAATAATATAAATATAAAATGTTTATCAGAATTTTGGAACAGTATATTGGCTTCATTTCTAGTTACCTTTCATTACTCTGGATAAATCCTCCAAATTTAGTTGTATGAGTAAAATATTAACACTTTAAATAGAAATCAAGAAGGAATATATCTAGCAAACTCATCAGTTTTATATAGGCCTGTACTCTTTGTATTAGGCAAAAAGGATAAAAACGTATATTTCAAAAAGAAAGTGTATGATGTGGTTGTTCTTAGAACTCAGGTAAATTCTTAAAGGCATCAGCTCAGCTAAGTTCTATCTTCCTGTCTTCTTAATGAAAGTTACACTTGACCAGCAAGTAATTATAGTTTTCCTACATAACACATGGATTAAATTTTACTTGCAATTCCCTATTTTGAATACAAGCATAATTATTTGATTTATTCTGCAGTTTTAATATTGTAGAAGATAAAATTCTGCACAGGAAAGGAAAGCACAATTTCAAAATTTAGACAAAAGTCTCGCTTGATAATCTCCATTGTAAGTATATTAATATGGGCTGAGGGCCTTATAATTCATCATTTCAAAGGTTTTGTTCAGCTCTTACATTATGTGACAATTCTTCAAGAATTTTCTCTGTCATCCCTGATAGTATCAGAGTTAAAAAAATATATATAAATTTAATTATTTTCGTTAGCTTCTCTGATTCAGATTCTTTTCATCCAAATCCAGAGTAATTTTCTTCTTGGGGTTCTTGAACATGATTTTTTTCTCTCTTTCACTGAAACACTTCAGTTGGAGTTTTTGTTGGCAGCTGGTCATAAGCATGAGAACTTGTGCTATTTGGCGGACTCTGACAAGGTATTATTCATGATTGTGTAAGCCTTTGATATGACTGTGCTTTTTAAAACTGTTTTGTAGCAACGTCTCAGAAATGTGAAAGAAATTCCTGAGAATGTGTTCTCTAAATAATTACAAAGAAATATAAAAATTCCAAATAACAATCTTATGTAGGTGTCTACAGCCTTAGTAATCTAAAATTTTCTACATTTTTAGAATATTTGTGTAGTTGAAATATTTCATTAGCATCTTACACTTTTCAAATGCAACATCATTCCCATGTTTTGTATTTACTTTTTTTTACGTACATTCTATTTAGGGATCTCTGACTTCGTTATTAAAGTCAGTTAGAACATCTTCTGTATGAGACCTATAATGAGTACACAGGCCAAAATATCATTCCTCTTCTCAATCCCTGAGCCCCCACAATCTGACAAGCAACCCCCACAAATAGAACACCATTTTTTCTTCTGCATCATTATGCTCTAATTCGTGTGGAAGAAATTAGTAGATACCTTTTTAAAAAACAAAAGTAGGTTACCATACATTTTCCTATTGTTAAAAGTAAACTTGGGGACGCCTGGGTGGCTCAGTTGGTTAAGCGACTGCCTTTGGCTCAGGTCATGATCCCGGAAACCTGGGATTGAGTTCCACATGGGGCTCCCTGCTCCGTGGGAAGCCTGCTTCTCCCTCTCTCACTCCCCCTGCTTGTGTTCCCTCTCTGGCTGTGCTTCTCTCTGTCAAATAAATAGAATCTTTAAAAAAAAAAAAGTTAACTTAATGCGAATAAGTGGTGTAAGGTAAATAATTAATACACATCAGTTATAATCTACATAAAACTGCATGAGGATTATATGACTAGTCTTAGAAGGATCAACAGAAAGTCATGTTAATTGAAAGCCCACAGTGATACACATTGATTCTGTTGTGTGCCTTTTGGAAGTCACTGTTCTTTGAGCTGAGACAGACACTACAAATAACCACATGAAACATAACAAATGTTTATGGAGACATGTAGCACATCTCTTGATATATTTACTCTCTACATGTAGGGAAAATACTGCTAATGGAAAAAGTTAGCTTAAATATCCTGGAGAATGAAGTCTAGCTTTGGTTGGACACTTTATTTCATGTATGTGACTCGACTCTCATCACTAAAACCAGAGTATGAGCTGTTTCTATCTCTGAAAGACACAAATTGAGGGAACTTCTAAATAGTTTAGAAGGATTATCATTCTCATAACTATTGGCAAACCACAGAAGCAAAACTCACTAATGAACCATGTCAAATGAATTGCCAAGAGGAGTAATTAAGCATTATACTACCATTATTACCAACCATTTCAATCAGCAATGCCTTAAGTACTTAATATTTGTTCAGATAAGTAGACTTATTTTGTAAAGCCCTTGTAATAGTTTAAAGAAATTTTCTAAAGAGATTGTATTGTTGGGCTTTAAAGTTATGTATGTGCCTCTTCATAGCAGTTCCTAGCTTTATACACTTGGTTCCTAACAGTATATGATACATATAGTACTTTAGGTCAACTGTAAATCATAAGCAAAAAATCTTTATAATTAATGGCATTCAGCACTGAGAGCAGCATAAATCAGCATATATGTCCTCTCCCCCCCCCACCCCCTGCCAAGTACAGTCGAACATTTCCCCAACTTGTAGCTGATGAACTTTATAAATCTTTATGTAATACTGAATATGAAATCAAAATGAAAAGATTCAGCTCTTACATCTATAATGACTGACCCTTAAGAGCTAGTCAGTATTCTTTCATTATTTTTAGAATAAATTGATGCAAACAGACAAAAAAAATCTTAAAAACGTTTTGAAGAATATATTCTAGTCATCGAGATCATTTCTCATCCTGTGCCAATATGCTCTTCATGTATAAAACACATCTTTTTCCCTAAATGAGTATCTTATATGTATCCAGACTTGTCAGGGTTAGAGACGATATAGAATATTTTTAATCCAGCTGACAACAACAGAGTCAAAGTGTGTTATTCTACACCAGATCATGTAAGGTATGCTGTTCATGTGGCATGAGGGTCTGGGCTGCTAACTTTGTTAGCAGAGGCACGAAACCTCCATCCTCCTGTCGTGATAAACTTCCACAAAATGTATTTTTCACGGAGACAATTTTTAGTAAATATTACCCTCTCATTTTTCTCAGATTAAAAAAAAAAAACCTTATCTATACTTTTCTTTAATCTGAAGCTCTAAGTTGTTTTATACTGATCTCTTTGTTTCTGCCTTGCAGGAGAGTTTATGCATCAGAGGTAAGGGCTTTATGGTGTTATATAAAGCTTACTAGGAGAATACTTGCATTCTGGGCAGGACTGATTTTCATTCTTACATAGCAACGGTATTATCAAACTTATAAGTATGCTGTGCTATTTATTCTTTTTTATACCTGTTGCTATTTTGTTCTGAGCTTTCAAGTGGGTGAGCAAATATCAAACGCTCACCTTTCCAAGCATAAATTTATTGTGTCCTCAATTGCTATTACTCAATATTGTGACATTCTCCCAAATTGATTTTTCTAAGGCTCTAGAAACCTACTTTAGAAACCTGGGAATTTTGTCCCTTTTACCAGAGTCCAAGGCTCCTTCCTGACACATTAGAGATTAAGATCTTAAAGAGTTGTAAAAAGTCAGACTATGAGAAATCTCAGGCATTTCCATCATGTTTATTTTTCTCAGAGTCTTGGGATAGCGGACATTCCGTCCAATGGGATTTGGCTAGCTGCTTTCAAAGTGGTAATTCAGTGAGGTCACTGAGGACCCTAGCCGAATTTAACATACTCAAGAGAGTGTAATGAGCTCACGACCTAACTGGCCACTAGTTCAGAATGCATGGTCCTAATGTATTGGGAAATCTGGATGAATGCATTTCAGAATAACTGGTTTTCAGAGACAAGTACCATAGCTAAACAGATCGGATCAAACTGTCTCTACCTTCAGCTCTCTCCTCCTCTAACTGAATGCCTTAACTAGACAAACTCACAGTCGTGTCATGGAAATTTAATCCTCCCTTCAGTCACGTGGCGGTTCTGGCCATTTCCAACTGCTGGATTGCCGCTGGACTTGTCTCCCGGGATTTCTCTCCCCACATCCCAATGTCATTACCATTTAAGGTGTGTGTTGTATAACTATCCCCTCAAAAAGTGATACACCAAAATTTGAAGTGTGTCTTATTCCCATGTGTTTAAAGTATAAATTACCAGGATGTTTCCAGTAGACATGCTTCCTTTAAATGAGTTAGAGGCAGTAAGAAGTGATCCCTGAAAAATCCAAAGCAGGACATTCCCTGATCACAAAAAAAAATTTCTGAAAAAGCATGCTCAGTTCTTGGCTGTAAGCAACCCACGTTTTGATTAAAAAAATGCAGGGGGGGGGGAGGCATTTCTTAACTGTGATGATGTGTATATCACGACTATATCATTACGTTATGTGCTCTACCCTTCTCACTAATGAACCCAATGACATTTAATGTGATTGGGGAGAAAAAAAAAGGGGCAATTTAAAACAAGGCTTTGGCACTTGAAGGGCTTTTAAAATCGTAAGTGATTTTTTATACGAAGTTTGAACTGAACAGTTACAGGTTTTCATCCATTAAAGGTTATTAACTTTGATGTTAATTAAAACAACGATGAAACAGAAACTAATTGTTTATTTCACTTTCCAACATCAGTAGTCAAAATATTGGTAGCTATCACATGAATAATAACTCATAATCCCAAAGTAACCAGTTTTAAGCTGTGGCCTTCTTTTTCTGTTTTCAATCATGATCTCCCATTTCCACCTGAATTATCTTCTAAACCTTTTTCTAATTTCCTTTGGCAGCAAGAGCAACTGCTGAGGCCTTCTCTTCTTAAACCAGAGGTATCAATTTTCTTTTTCTTTTTGACCTCCCTGAGTCACCACAATATTTTCTGTTAAGGCCTGTCTTACATACAGCAGAGTGTAATCATGTGGTATGGTTTTATAAGACAGAGAAGGGGTGGTTTAAAGTGGAAACAAATATGTAAAGAAGTAGGCAAGCTAATGACTTCTCTCTTGCTTGTAGGGAGGGTTGAAATTCTAAATTTTTAGCTCCATTCTCTAAGAGTTAGACAAGTAAGACCTTTGCTCCTATTGAATGCAAGATGTTACTGAATGACAGAAATCATGAGCTGGATATGCATATTTACTCCAGTTCTGTGGAAAGTTGATGGTATTTTGATAGAAATTGTGTTGAATATGTAGATTGGCCTAGGTAGCATGGACATTTTCACAGTATTCTTCCAATCCGTGAGTATGGAACATTTTTCCATTTCTTTGTGTTTTCTTCCATTTCTTTCATGAGTATCTAGTTTTCAGAGTACAGATCCTTTGCCTCTTTGGTTAGATTTATCCCTAGGTATCTTATGGTTTTGGGTGCAACTATAAATGGGATTGACTCCTTAATTTCTCTTTCTTCTGTCACGTTGTTGGTGTATAGAAATGGAACTGATTTCTGTGCATTGATTTTATATCCTGACACTTTACCAAATTCCTGTATGAGTTCTAGCACTTTTGGGTGGAGTCTTCTAGGTTTTCCACATAAGGTATCCTATCATCTGCAAAGAGTGAGAGTTCGACTTCTTTTGATTCAGATGCCTTTTGTTTCTTTTTGTTGTCTGAATGCTGAAGCTAGGACTTCTAGTACTATGTTGAGTCGCAGTGGTGATGGTGGACAGCACTGCCATGTTCCTGACCTTAGGGGAAAAGCTCTCAGTTTTTCACCATTGAGGATGATACTTGCTGTGGGCTTTTCATAGATGGCTTTTATGATATTGAGGTATGTACCCTCTATGCCTACACCCTGAGAAGTTTTAATCAAGAAAGGATGTAGTGCTTTGTCAAATACTTTTTCTGCATCTATGGATCAGAAATGGAGAGGATCATATGGTTCTTGTCCTTTCTTTTATTAATGCAGTGTATCACATTGATTGACTTGTGGATGTTTAGCCAACCTTGCAGCCCAGGAATCAATCCCACTTGGTCATGGTGAAGACTCCTTTTCATGTACTATTGGATGCTATTGGTGTTTTGGTGAGAATTGTTGCATCTGTGTTCATCCGGAATATTGGTCTGTAATTCTCCATTTGGATGGGGTCTTTGTCTGGTTTTGAGATCAAGGTAATGCTGGCCTCCTAAAATGAGTTTGGAAGTTTTCCTTCTATTTTTATTTTGTGGAACAGTTTCAGGAGAATAGATATTAATTCTTCTTTACATGTTTGGTAGAATTCCCCTGGGAAGCCGTCTGGCCCTCCCAGATGCTGGGAGATTTTTGATGACTTTTTCAATTTCCTTGCTGGTTATGGATCGTTTAGGTTTTTTATTTCTTCCTGGTTCAGTTTTAGTATTTTATACGTCTCTAGGAATGCATCCATTTCTTTTAGATTGTCTAGTTTGCTGGCATATAGTTGTTCATATGTTCTTACAATTGTGTGTATTTCTTTGGTGGTGTCTGTGATGTCTCTTTCATTTGTGATTTATTTATTTGGGCCCTTTCTCTGATTTGTTTGAGAAGTCTGGCCAGAAAAATCTTGTTAATTCCTTGAATGAACCAGCTCCTACTTTCATTGATCTGTTCTACTGTTCTTTTGTTTTCTATTTCATTGATTTCTGCACTGATCTTTACTATTTCTCTTCTACTGCTGGGTTTAGGTTTTCTGTGCTGGTTTGTCTCCAGCTCCTTTAGGTGTAGGGTTAGGTCGTGTGCTTGAGAAAAGCTTGTATTGCTATATACTTTTCCTCTGAGCCCCGCCGCCTTTGCTGCATCCCAAAGATTTTGAATAGCTGTGTTTTCATTTTCAGTTGTTTCATGAATTTTTTAAATTATTTTTTTAATTTCCTGGTTGACACATTCATTCTTTAATAGGATGCTTTTTAGCCTCCGTGTATTTGAGTTCTTTCCAACAGTTCTTATGGTTGAGTTCTAGTTTCAAAGCACTGTGGTCTGACAATATACAGGACAGGGAATGATCCAAACCTTTTGGTACTGGTTGAGACCAGATTTGTGACCCAGGCTGTGATCTATTCTGGAGAATGTTCCATGTGTGCTAGAGAAGAAAGTAATGTGTATTCTATTGCTTTGGGATGGAGTGTTCTGAATATATCTGTGATGCCCATCTGGTCCAGTGTATCATTTAAAGCCCAATTTCCTTGTTGATCTTTTGCTTAGATGATCTGTCCATTTCAGTGAGTGAGGTGTTAAAGTCCCCTAGTATTATTGTTGATGTGTTTCTTTGATTTTGTTACTGATTGGCTTATCTGATTAGGTGCTCCCATGTTAGGCACATAAGTATTTACAACTGTTACTTATTGTTAGACAGACCCTTTAATTTGTCTGATAGGATTGCCACCCCAGGTTTCTTTTCATGTCCATTCACATGGTAAATGGTTCCCCCCCCCACTTCCAATCTAGAGGTATCTTGGGGTCTTAAAATGAGTCTCCTGCAGACAGCATATGGATGGATCTTGCTTTTATATCCATTCTGATACCCTGTGTCTTTTGATTGGTGCATTTACCCCATTTACATTCAGAGTAACTACTGAAAGATACAGTTTTGGGGACTCCTGGGTGGCTCAGTTGTTAAGCGTTTACCTTTGGCTCAGGTCCTAATTCCTGAGTCCTGGGATCAAACCCTGGCTCAGCGGGAAGCCTGCTACCCCTCTTGTGTTTCCTCTGTAGCTGTGTCTGTCAAAAAAAAAAAAAAAAAGTAAATGAAAGATACGGTTTTAGCACCATTGTCTTGCCTGGAAGGTGACTGTTGCTGTCTATTGTCTCTGTTACTTTTGGGTTCTCTCTTTTGCTGAGAGGACCCTTTGTGATATTTTCTGTAGGGCTGGTTTGGTGATTGTCCTGGAGCCAATGAGGTTTATTCAAGGTATACTTATCACTAATTGAAAAATTTCACCTGGCCTCTGAGACACATAGTGTGTCTGTGTTCAAAGTTTATGTAAATAGGATTCGATGGAATCATATGCTCCATTTGCCCCTGACTTGTTTTACTTGTTGTGTATCTCATGGACTTGTGCCTCAGTTCCAGTTCTGGGCCGTTAAATGATGTCTTTTGGTGCACAGTTGTACACATTTATGTTTAGCATATAAATGGATCTATGCTGAATTTCTGTGAAAAGATATGCATGTATTTGTCAAGTGTGAGCGGTCGAGTTCCATGTCCCTTCTAAAACATGGCACTGCTGATTGGTTGCTGCAAATGTTTGTTCTTTGGAGCTGTTCTGGGGGGTAAACTGAAGCAGTTTTACATTGAAACTGGACACCTTTGCCACAGTATTTGTAGGCTGCCAAGGCACCAGACAGTAACAACAGGAAGCAGCAGTGAATGGAGGTTAGCAGATGCGCGAGAGGAGCACATGTGGGGGTGGTGTGACAGTGTGGCCATGGCCAAGGACAAGCAGTGACCAAAACACAACTGCATTCCTGATGTAGAAATGGAGCCCAGTGCTGCCACCTTGTGGTTTTTCAAGAGAAAATCTTTTGAAAAATGATCACATTTTCTGATTATATTTAGGGGAACTCAATTTTTTTTTTTAATGTGACAACAGAAATGAGGGTCATTGTCCATATCCACCATGAAGCCTGTGCATTCCTCAGTTTTTAGTAACTTTTTCCCTTATTACTAGATCTAGACCAACCAAATTCTTACATAAATAGATGACCTTAGGGATTAATACCTACTCGTTTCCCTCTGGGCACCAATACTTTTGCATCCCTTGCTTTTCCTCATTGCACAGTTCACTTGGTTAACTTTCGTTAACTTTTGAAATGTTAAATATAATGAAATTGTATTTGATAGATACATAAAACTAGTTATGTATAAAATATGTATTTTTTTCTCAGGAAAAACATCTTTCTATAAGAGCAGAGTGAAAATGCAGTAGTGTTTAGAATTTAGAATTGGAAGCCTTGAAAGGGCTGCTGCCCTGTGTTTTTAAATGTAAATATCCTTGAGAGATATCACATTAATGTCACATTTAATTAATGTATAAAAGATTATCAGGAAATTTCCATAAAAATAAATGGAATGAATAGAAGCGCTTGGGGTGCTATGAAGCTGTTATCAGGAGGGTAACTATCATTCCTCAAGGCTAAAGCTTATTAATAATACAAGTTGAAACAGTGCAGTATGAAGTTAACCAAGCACAAGTGGTAGGCTCATCTAGAAAAAAATGTAGCTTTTTTTTTTACCCCCTCAGATCTAATGACATGACTTTATTTCTACCAGGTAGTGATAGGTGCAGAAAGAAGTCTTGATTATGTTTGACTAACATGTGTTATTGAAGTTTTTTGGCAGGACTGTTCTTAGAGTCATTGGAGTCCAGGTCTGGAAATAAATGAATTCATTTGATCTAAAATGTGATAAGAATATGTTCAAATGCAACTTCTCTTTCTGAACAATAGGAGTTATCCATGGAGTCTGGAATTGATCCTGGCCAGGAGTACGGACAAGATTATTACAGTTATGAGCATGGGTACATCTTCAGCTTTTTAATCCAGTATCAGTTTTTTTTTTTTTTTTTATGAATAGTAAGGAGAAACTGAATCATATTACTAACATTTGTAACACAAATGTTGCTTCATCAGCTTCATCTTTGAAAAGGAATTACATATCTACTTTTATTTTCAGTCAAGTTTTATCCATTTTTCTATATTCAGTTCTGGTTTGATGTTGCTTGTTGACTACAACTTCAACGATGCAGTAAAATGATTCCAAATTATTTAAATGAGAAATAGAAGTCAAACATATTTGCTCAATTCCTGAATTCACCATTTCTCACAGATGTTTTAACATTTTATCTAAGTTTTCTCAGGAGAAATTAAAACATACTTTAGAATCCAGTAATAAACATTTCAAGTCACTCTTCGCACATGGTAACTAATTTTTTAAAGATACACAAGAGAAATGCAATAGACCATTTCAGACCATGTTTGAAGCAGGTCTTCAAAGTAAAGATAGAGACATTATGTCCTGAATTCTTCAACTAATTAAGGAACGATATGCCCTTCTCTAAACAAACACCAGTCTCTCCCAACACTTAAATGTGAAATAACCTGACTCTCTTTATGGTTATTCTAGGATACCATCATGGCAGAAACCACTGGCCAACAGGTTGTGGTTCTTACCTATGGTTTTGTACTGAGTTGACAAGGAGCACAGTAGGTGCTGTATAAATGTCTGTTGATTGAATGATGAGGACAAGGGAGAAAACAGAGCAGTCTGGTTACCAGGACCTCCTGGAAACGTGTTGAAGGTTGTGAGTTTCTGTTTCAGGTATGAGATGCCTCAGTATGGAAGCCGTCGCCGTCTGTTACCACCTGCTGGACCAGAGGAGTACGGTGAGGTAGTTGGTGAAGCTGAGGAGGAGTACGAGGAGGAGGAGGTAATTCTATAATATGCAGGCTGTAAAAAATTTCAAAAATCAGAAATCCTATTCACTTAGTGCTTGTTTTCCATAGAAATTTAGTAGCATGGATCACTTCCTTGCCTTGTTTATAGAAGGAAATTAATTCTAGTGCAAATTTATTTCCTTCTATAAAATGTTAAATGCCTGGAGTGAAGCCACAATCAAGTTTATATTTTCTAAAATCCTAAAGGTTGCTCCATCAAGTTAACATTATAATCAAATATATAACCATGGTTTTGCAAAATGAGGGTTATGTTTGTTCCCACATTGTCTAGCATACCTAAAAATCATGGAAAACAGTTACCAGACAGAAGCAAAATCTTACCACCAATATGTTGAATGGAATTCTGTCATGTATGTCTTAACACGAGTCATTGATATACTCTGCCTATAATATTTACTTGGAACGTTTATGCAAAACAAAACCAAATTAATGCCACTGTAGCTTTACTCTGTTTAAAATTAAGAAAATAGTCAACTACCACATCATTTTGTTAAAACACAGGGAGAGAGGAGGGGTGATGATAACTTCTTTCTCCTAAGATATAAATAAGAGAGAAAGGCTTAGATTTTCATATTATGAAGTACAAGCCCAAATAAAACACTTCTTCGTGATCACTTTCCATCTGTACGCAGTGGGGATGAACTGTGGAGAACTGACTGGGTGACTATCTTCTGAACCTAGTCAGAATCCTGCAAAGTTGTCCCTGCGTGATGTGCATGGGACAAGGCCCTAGCCTAACCATCCCCCAGCTGATGGTGCGATTGCCTTTTCGTGATTTTCAGGAAGAGGCCAAGAAAATTAGAAAACCCAAAGTTGAAGTTAGAGAGCCTAGCGAGGAGGAAGAAGTAGTGGTCACCATTGAGAGGCCACCACCAGCGGAGCCCACGTACACAACGTGGAAGAGAGCCCGGATCTTCCCGATGATTTTCAAGAAGGTTCGAGGGCTCGCTGACAGAAGGGGCCCCGCTGAAGCTGAGGGCGAAGAGTGGCAGAGACGCCTAGAGGAGGCAGATCAAGATTATCTGAAGCTCACTCTGGACCAAGAAGCAGCCACGGAAAGCACGGTGGGGTCAGAGGAGTCCTCCACCTCCAGTGACTACACTGAGTACAGTGAGACAGAATCAGAGTTCAGCGAGTCCGAGACCACGGAAGAGGAGTCGGAGTCCGAGACCCCTTCTGAGGAGGAAGAGAGCTCGACTCCTGAGTCATCAGAAGAGTCAGAGTCCACAGAGTCGGAAGGGGAGAAGGCCCGGAAAAACATCTTTCTGGCCAGAAGGCGGCCTGTGGTTGAAGAGGTCAAGGAGGTGAAAAAGAGTAAAGAGGAGCCCCTGCAGGAGGAGGAGGAGGAGGAAGCAGGAGAGGAGAGGGAGCTGGGCCCAGAGGAGGAGCCCTCGGGGCTTGAGGTCCCTGAGGAGGAGGAGGGCAGTGCCGAGTCGGGTGCGGTGGAGGCAGGGGTGGACAGTGAGGAGGAGTCGGAGCTGGGCAGCACTGTCGGTGGCGGTAGCAGCAGCAGCAGCAGCAGCAGCAGCAGCAGCGAGAGCCAGGCCGGAGGGCCCTGGGGCTTCCAGGTGCCCAAGCGGGCCACCAGCAAGCAAGCATGGCAGCAGCAGCCCCCTGGAGCTGGCTCCGAGGGTGACAACACAGCACTCTGACCGGAGCCCAGGAGGTGGGAGTTTGCCGTGGCGTGTGCTCTTGTGTGCCGTGCATTCTGTGTGCTCTCTTCCCTGACTCTCCACCCGAAGGGGACCTCTTGCAGACAGGGGATTGGGAATGTACATGCGCTCTGAGCACACATGTAGGTCAGAGTGTAGTGACCTAGTGGGGTTTCTGTGAGGGTGCTGTGGCCTTGTGTGTTCCCAGGGATGCCTGGCTCAGTGTAATGGAGTTTAGGAAGACCTGGGCGTGTTTTTTATCACATCTGGAGATGATAAATCCATAGGACAACAGCGGCAACAAATGAGACCTCTCAAAATCTACTTTTGCATGTATGTCATTTCAACTGGCAAAAGTGTGGGATTGGTTAAAAGAAAAATAAGTTTGTCCATTGTGTTCCAGTTGCTTATTAGAGGAATGTTTTATAATCATTTGTTTTCATTTTTGTGTATCACTGAATTAATTATTCAGGATGGGAAGATACTTTCTTTCAAGCTCACATCTGTTGAAATAAAATGACTCAGAGAACCAGGATCCCTCAAGTGAATACAGAATGGATAGCTAATAATGGAGTCTTTGCTAGAAATGAGAATGATGTGGCTTAATCTTTAAAATTTGGGAAAAGGAAGTATTAGTATGAACAGAATATACTAATACTCTGTATTCCCTTCAATTTGACTTTCTGGAGGAATAGAGCAACTCAAACAATGGATCAGATCCTTCCTTAAATACAAATAATACACTTTTCCTTTCCATGTACAGCAGTAATCTTATCTAAAAGAATACAAGTGCTTCCTGAAATGCCCACTTCTGAACTGAGCAACACCTTTAGACGTTAAGCTCTGAGACCAGTGGACAGTTGGTGGGAACTCTGTCTCTCTTTGGGGGTCTCTCTACCTCTTTGGTGTTCTTTAACCTTTGATGACTTTCTCTCAACATTTTTGAATTTTACAGACCTTGTCATCTTTGTCCCCGTTCATTCCCTTGACAGTGACACCTTGCTTTTTATTTTGGCAGTGGGAGAGAAAAAGAATGATCAAGTTAGTTGTGGATCGCGAGTACGAAACGAGCTCTGCTGGAGAAGACAGTGCTCCGGAATGTCAGAGAAACCGTCTTCACCATCCCAGCACCCACAGTAACATCAACGGCAACATCTACATTGCCCAGAACGGGTCCGTGGTGAGAACGCGCCGTGCCTGCCTCACTGAGACCTTAAAAGCGAGTTCCCCTGTGCGCCGGGGGAGGCACTTTAAGAAACTCGACAAGTTGGCAGTGACACACGAGGAGAATGTCCCCCTGAACACGTTATCGAGGGGGTCGTTCTCTCCTGAGAAGATGCACACAAGACCAACTCTGGTTACATTTGCCCCTAGCCCTGTGGGGACCGACGGCAGCGCAGGGCAGTCACTGGGGCCCGGGGTCAGAAGCACAGTGCGACAGCAGTCCGCGGGTGACAGTAAGAACATCAAGGACACTTTGGAATTCCATAGTGACCACACGCACTCAGACGACGAGGAGCTTTGGATGGGCCCCTGGAACAACCTCCATATACCAATGACAAAACTGTGACTGATTTTTTAAAAACAGGTTATTTTGATTTTTACTTCAGTTTTTAATAAATGGCGCTTTTTATTGTCACTGAGAAAATGATGTATGGGATTTTGAAACTTTGAACGGTATGCTTTAAAGTTTAAAGAGACAAATTTGCACTTGCCTTTGTATCAATTGTTCTTCCCAGAACATCTTCTTTTTGGACAGACTCTATTCCCTGAATAACATATCACTTAAACGTACCATTCAGCTGTTTTGTTGGGTCTTGCATTTTTTCCATTTTAATAAATGAGAAATAATTTACTAAGTAATCATTTATATTTTGTCGATCAACCTAGATCACTCTTCATCTCTAGCGTCACAGAACTTTTTTTGGCATGTGTTATGAATTTACTTTTCATAAAAAAATGGGAAAAGATTCTATTAGAGGATTTCCCAGGTAATTGGTTTCTACAGTTGCTGTCTATACCATCCCGATTGTTTTAAAGGAAGACAGAATTACAAAGTGATAGCAAACGTGAGAATCTTGAGCCTCTTTTCCTTATTGTCTGATAGTTTTTCAGATTTTTACCTATGCATCTGTTGACCTTTTAAAGAACACTTGAAACCGTATCTCTTTTATAGATATCATTCGCAACTTCCCCTGGTGTCTCCTCCACTCCTTTGCACACATACACCGCGAACACTCTATCCGCATGAAACATACTAGGTGACTGGATTTTGTCACCTGAAGTGAAATAATGATCTGGAGCGTCACAGAAATCTCACCTTCAGCCACAGCTTACTGAGGTGGGAAAGGATCAAATAGGCAATAGGAAGATGTGGTAAGATCAGAGAAATCTCACATTAATCATTGCTTATGAATACTTTATACACCCGGTGTAAAGGAATTTGGCAGGATTAAGAATAGGTGAAATGCGCCTACAAAGGGTATAAATCCATAGCTTCAAGTGTATTATAGTGTAACACTTCTCCCGGGTCCAGCTTATTTATAGACTATTTTAATACCCATAATATTTATGTGCATAAAAGGCCAAATCAGAAACTGACTGCACAGGCATTTTTTCCTTTTTATCAAAGAACACAGTCTTGGTTTTTCACCACTGAACAAAGCACAGTGTTTCATCATTAACAGAAATGAAAACCAAGTATCCTTTCAAAAAACATAAAAACCCAAGAAACTTGCCATGTGTGTTGCATACTCTCCAGATATTAAAGGATGACATAACAGAATTTAAGAGAAAATTCGGGATTGTTTTGAAAATGACTATGATACAGAGCTCACCTCAGATTTGGCACAGTAGTGACCAAGTTCATCCCTCATGCATGCTTATTATATGGTCAAAAGAGACTGAATAATGCCCTGTATTAATTTCTCTTACACATTTCATAGCTTAAAAATAGTTGATTATAATGCTGTTTCCTTATTTCCAAAGGGAATGAACTGTATGGAACATGAACTTCCCAACGTATGTAACTAGTATGTTTTAATTTCAGGTTCCAAAAAGTGCTTGAGATACAATGCAGGAACATCTCATTTATCTGACATTATTGGAATTCAATGCCTTCTACACCCTGGCTGGAAAAACTACCAGCATTAACTGGAAAGAAATATGGCATTCTAACATTAGCTTGTTAGGAATACAGAGTCTGATCACACCCCCAAGTCTACCAAACGAAAATCCACATTCTCACAGATCCCAAGGTGGTTTGTATGCATACTAAATTTTGACAAAGAATGACCTATACCACTGAACTCCGAAGTTTACTCCTTAAAGCACAAACCAATCTTTAGTAGAACATATTTTGGATAGAAGTTACATTGTGCATATTATATTTTTCTACTTGTTCAGAGATCACTAACTATATTATTTCCCCCAAAGCCTGAGGGTCATCTGGACCTGGCATCCCATGATACTCTCTGTACAAAGAATTTTGTCAGTTTTTCTCTCTCTCTCATTTCAGGCTGTGGTATTTAACTAATTTTGCCACACTGCCTCTCTCTAAAATTTATCTTTCAGTTTATTTCTAATTTCCTGGTGAGAAAGTCTGTGTCTCTGTTTTGCTTCTCATTGCAAAATTATTAAACATGAGATAGGGATCAGGCATGTGGATTCAAACAAAAGTCTGGTGATTTGCAGAAGCTTTTTGGGATCTGAGCACTGTTTGAGAGATCTGAAGTTGGCAGAAGACTAATGTCTCGATAATATGAGATGTCACTGTATTTTAAGGTTTGCTTTTTACAAGGAAATATCAAAATACCAGAAGCTACTTAGCAGACATATTTCAGCAATTTCCAGTTGACTGTTTCAGTAAAAGCAATCCTGAAGTTAACCTGTCCCTAAGTGAATGGAGATGGTATCGAGCTAAGCCGTATCTGCAAATAGCAACCAAACCAAACATCTAGTCAGTAAATTCTGAAGTAAAGTATACACAGCAGCAAGAACAGTACCAACTAAATACATAATACTAAATAAGCCTGGACTAACTAAGTTACTTTAATAGGACTTTCACTGTTCTAGAACATTCTGACTCACGATTAAAACTCTGGAACCCAGGGGAGATGCCCAAGTAGTTTAAACTTAATACTTGACATAAATGATGTTTAAATGCTTATAAATAAATTGGTGGTTATTTTACCTCGATAGGCATAGTGCTTGTTCTTAGTACCAGCTTTCAATCAGGAAGAAGGAACACAAAACACCAGTGGTTACGTGAGAACAAACTGGTGGCACTCTATTACAGCTATACTTGCAGAGTTCAGAAGATCTTGGGCAGGAAGGGCAGGGGGAGGACGAATGAAAACATGAAGTTAAGGTGACACATTTTTGACTCTCTGGCTAACAGCTCACAGATGCTAAATTTGTTGTCATTAATTAGAGACTCAGAGTTATCATGGGATTATAACTGTAGGTTAGCCAAAAGCATTTTTTAAATCCAGAAAAAAAAGTTTGCCTTGAATTTTATATGTACTGCGTCACTTGCGTTATTAGGCCACACTGTTGTGTTTTTGTTTTTGTTTTAAAAGACCATATTGTGACAGGGAGGTTGAAACATATTATTTATCCTGAGTGGCTCTTCCAAATGGGATATGGTGGCCACTATTAAAATAGCATGAATTGCATTTGTGTTTCACAGAGGTGGGACAAAAAAAAAAAATGAATATTGATGCTTGAGGGAACACATGTTCTGTCTTTTCTTTCATGAGCTTTGCTCTTTTCTTGTTCTGCTCCACTTTCTGCAGTCTGTCCCCTAGGTGGGGCTTCTGTGTAACATGTCAATCAATTTGTAAAATAGGCAGAAAGTGCTAATAATCTATTCTCAGGGCAGATGCCTGCTGGTGCCTGCAAATAACACAGCGATAAGCTGAGGGATAGGTTGAAAATAATATTGAGGACCTCTATTTTTATTCATAGTTTCTCCCTCTTTTCAAAATGATACCATCAATTCCTTTTTTTACTTTTTTTTTCCTCTCTTGTTTTTTGCATTTGTGGACCTCAGTCTTTGTAACGATCTTTACTTTTTAGATGGGTGTTTTTTAATTGCAATCTACTTTAAATTTATGGTAAGTTAAAGCACATGTATGGAGGATTTGAAATTCGTCTATGGTTTGGAAAATTATCAACACATTCACTGCTTTTCCAGTTTCTTTATCCAAACACCTGTTTTTCCTTAATAATTATTATGTTACTGTATGAGGAATATGAATTAGAAATTTTCAGTTCAAATGCATTGTTATTCACTACGCAATGTTTCTAAAATAAATTTCCATTAAAAAAAGATGTTTCTCATTATTCTGTCATGTGGGGATAAAAACCAGTAACTATTTTCCCATTTACACGTTCGGTATTTCAGTTTCATAATACAAACAAAAACCTGGGCTGCAGACTCTTATCTTTGAATGATGCCGAGAAAAGAAGCATCCTTTAAAACTCATCCTTTTTTTTTAGACATTTCAGTCATGTACACAAGTTACCAAGTTCTAAGAAGGATGGACATTGTGTTTTCTAAAATACTGGCCATCTCTTTGTTTAAAAAATAATATTATCACTTAGACAGGAAGTGCTAACTAGGGGGACCCTGGGTGACTTAGTTGGTTAAGCCTCTGCCTTCCACTCAGATCATGATCCTGGAGTACTGGGATGGAGTCCCGCATTAGCGTCCCGGCTAAGTGGGGAGTCTGCCTTCCCCTTCTCTCTGCCCCTTCTCTCTGCCCTTCCCCCAACTCGTGCTCTCTTTCAAAGAAGTAAAATCTTAAAGAAAAAAAAAAGTTCGATAAATAGAATAAATACGTCAAAAAACACAATTAACATGAAGTTACATTACGTCTTTAACATGATAGAAGGCTGATGTTCTCGAGATCTACCATTTGTACACTTGTATCTCTGTCTAATTATCCATCATCCATGTCTCTGTATAGAATGTGCCCCTATTTCCCTACAATAACTGTGTAATGCAGCTGATGATACTGCCTTTTATCTCAAACAGTCAGGATGGGGGAGAGTAAATTTTCTAAGACAACCAATGTGAATACAGAGAAAATTACTAGTCCTTTGCCATTCTGGTGTCCTATCACAGACAGAAGTCTGTGTACCCCTGTATTTCCAGGGCCCACAGTCCCTACACGAGCATCAGCTGTTAAGGAAACTATTGAGTGAGTTCATTCTTGCCCTGTCAATGAGTAACTTTGGGCATATCATCTTACAATTTCCCTCCTTCACTGGAATATGGCAATAACATTCACTTCAGCTAAGATAAAATTGAATATTTAATCTCGACCTACTTTGTTGTCTCTATAGTGCTGTATGAACAGAACAAAAGATTAGAAAACCTCCTTTGCATTCCTTTTCACAAACAGGCCTTCTAATATTTCACTGGCTAAATGTCAGTATGCATTTTACTGATTTAGTCCACAGAGTAGATATTCTAAGTTACAGGTATAGGTCTTCAAAGAGAACAAAAGTTCTAGAACTTCCCCCCTGGACTTGGGTTTCCATGTAATTTTCTGTGTAATTTTAAAGAGTACCTGTCAAGAGAGCCCAGGGAATGTGTGCTGGGGGGCCACTGAGAAGCCTTGTCCAAAACCTTCATTTTCACCTAAACACTGACCTTCAATGCCTCATTCACGTAATCACCGAATCAACACTGGTTCTTTTGAATATGTTGTGAAAAAGACAGTTTTTATCAAAATATGGCCCTGTCCCCCTAATCTCAACATCACGATTGACATTAAGGAGTGCACTGACAAAAGATGGTCTGCAAATATCAGCGTCTGTGATGCTGGGTCCCTTTGCTACCTACTTTCCAGGAGATTTCTTCACCTCTGCCATCTCCTAGAAATAATTCTGATCTCTCAAACCCTATAAAAATATCATTCATAGGACAATGAGGAGGGTAAATGGAATTTTAGAGAGCTTTTAGAAAGATATATGTAGAGATAAATGGGATAGAGAATATTTTATACATAAAAATGGTCTGAGCCCATGTCCACATGCTTAGATTGACTTTAGTTACAAAGACATATTTAACTTGATATAAATAAAACAATATATTATTCATATACTACTTTTACTGACTCCCATATGTCACATAATTTTATTTATACTATAAAACTCACCAATATCATGTGTGTTTTCTCCAGAGGGACAGGTACTTATGCATATAATATTAAGACAGTTAGGTTTTGCATGGTGTGGGGAAGGGGCAACTAGAAATATATACTCAATACAGTAAGTATTTGCCTTTTAAAAAGTAAGGCATATACACTGTATGCCTTTTCAAACTAACCCTTAAAGGCTTATTCATGCCAGCAGGGATAACAGAGAAATTACAACCACTACAACTTGCCTGGTGAGCAGTAAGTATCTCTACTTATTTTTACACCATTAGGAGATTTATATCAGGTTCTTTCTACCACCCAGACACAAACTTACCCAAAGAACCATCAGTCCTTACTTTAGCACTGAAAAATTGGGGGTCCTGAGCTACCAACACATAACTAGTCAGTTTTCCAACGTGCATATCAGTCAGTTTCCCAATGTTGCTTCAAGAATACATTTTGGGGAGGGAGGAGCAAGATGGTGGAGGAGTAGAAAACCTACATTTCATCTGGTCCCAGGAGTTCAGCTAGACGGCTATCAAACCATTCTGAACACCTATGAACCCAACAGGAGATTGAAGAAAACAAGAGCAGCAATTTTATGAACAGAAAAATGACCACTTTCTGGAAAGTAGGACCTACATAGAAGTGACTCTGAGGGAATATACAGTAAGACAGATCGTGGGGGAAGGGGCCAGGTCCAGGTGCCAGAGCAGCAGAGCACAAAATCTGAACTTTCAGAAGTCTGCTCTGAGGGACAACACTCCAGAGGCTAAGCAGGAGGTGGGGCCCTCATGGGGACAGTGTGTCTCAGGACCTGCAGGGTCACAGAAAAGACCAGGGGTGCCTGAGTGCAGCACAGCTCCCAGGTATGGGAGCGGGGAAGCTGGCTGCAGAGACGGAGCCGAGGAGGAGGCTCTCAGCTCTGGCTTGCCATAAACCACGACCTGCGGCACAGTCAAGCCACTGCTCTTTGAGCAGGGACACAAGTGACAGATCCAGGGATAGCCCACTTCCTCCCCCAAGGGTAGCAGTGAGGGAGTCTGCTGGGTTTGGAGACTCTAAACAGTGCTATGCGGCACAGATAGAAATGCTCCGTCACAAGCTGGGTGAGCACAGGGTAGGGCTGGATACCAGGGAGACAGGCATGATTGACTGCTTTTCTCTGAGGGCACACTGAGGTATGGAGTCCCAAGCTCTCGGCTTCTCCAGGATGCAGACTGAGAAGCTGCAATTTTCATTCTTATCCTCCAAAGCTGTACAGAAAATTTTAGGGAACAAAAACTACTTAGAGCAAACCAAGCAGACTGCTTAGCCTGGCCCCCAACAAGGGTGAGGCAGCTCCGCCTCAGGCAAAGACATATGAGAATCACTGCAACAGGCCCCTCCCCCAGAATATCAGCGAAAACATCCAGCCAAGACCAAGTTCACCAATCAATGAGGACTGTGCAACACCACAGCTAGGGGAATATAGCACAAAGAATTCATATGTTTTTCTTTTTTTTCCCCCATGATTTTCAGACTTTCAAAGTTAATTTTTAAAAAAATTGTTTTTCTTTTTCTATTTTTTTTGAGTTTCTCTTCTCTCCTTTTTCAAGCAACATCAATTCCTTCTTTATTATTATTTTTTTTTAGGGGCACCTGGGTGGCTCAGTTGGTTAAGCCACTGCCTTCAGCTCAGGTCATGGTCCTAGAGTCCTAGATAGAGTCCCACATAAGGCTCCCAGCTCTGCGGGGAATCTACTTCTCCTTCTGACCTTCTTCCCTCTCATGCTCTCTCTCACTCACTCTCAAATAAATAAAATCTTTGATTTTTTTAATTTTCATTTTTATAGTCATATTTTATCCTTTCATTGTATTTAACCTTAGTTTTTGTATACATATAAGTTACTCTTTCTTTAAAATTTTGGGATACAGTTTCTTCTAACACTAAAACATACCCTAAATATAGTGTATGGCTTTGTTCTAGTCTATTTGATCATACTGTGTTTTTTTTTTTAATTTTTTTTCTTTTTTACCAACTTATTATCAATTCCATTTCCAAAATCTTTTTCTATTTTTTATCTTCACAGTCATATCCTAGCCCTTCATCCTATTCACCCTTGTTTTTGTATATACATAACTTCTCTTCCTTTAAAATTTTAGGAGGCAGATTCTTCTAACAGACCAAAAGACACCCAGAATCTAGTGTGTGGCTTTGTCCTATTCATCAGCCTGATCATATTAATTTTTTCCCCCTTCCTTCCACACCCCCTCCCTCTTCCCAGTTTCAGGTATCTTCTGATCTTCTGATTTGTTTAGTGTATATTTCTCTGGGTTCACTGTTATCCTTTTAACATTTTATTCTCTCATTCATCTATTCTGCTCTGGACAAAAGGACAAAATGGAAAAACTCACCTCAAAAAAAAGAAAGAAAAAAAATGCAGTACCAACTGCGGGACAGAATCAATACAGCCATTAGAAAGATGCTGGAACTAGAGTTCAGAATAACAATTAAAAAGATCCTAGCTCCGTTTGAAAAAAGTCTAGAACACACTAGAGAATCCCTTTCTGGAGAAACAGAATCTAATCATGTCAAAATCAAAAAGGCTATTAATGAGGTGCAATAAAAAATGGAGGCTCAAACTGCTAGGATAAACGAGAGAAAAGAGAGAATTAGTGATACTGAAGACCAAATGATGGAGAATAATGAAGCTGAGAAAAAGATAAATAACTACTGAGTCAAGAGAGAATTCAAGAGATAAGTGACACCATAAAGTGAAACAATGTTAGAATAACTGAGATTCCATATTACGCCTCCATCAGAAAGGATGAATACCCAACTTTTGTAGCAACATGGACTGGACTGAAAGAGATTATGCTGAGTGAAATAAGCCAAGTAGAGAAAGTCAAGTATCACATGGTTTCACTTACTTGTTTTGCATAAGGAGTAATATAGAGGACAGTAGGAGAAGGAAAGGAAATGGGAAGTAGGGTAATTCGGGGAGGGAAACGAAACATGAGAGACTTTGGACTCAGAAACAAACTGAGGGTCTTGGAGGGAAGGGGGTGAGGGGATGGGAAAGCCTAGTGGTGGGTACTGAGGGCACGTATTGCATGGAGCACTGGGTGTAGGGCATAAACAATGAATCCTGGAACACTGAAAATTTAAAATAATATTTTAAAAAAAAGAATAACTGAGATCCCAGAAGAAGAAAGAGAGAGAGGGGCAGAAGGTACACTGGAACAAAATTATAGTGGAGAACTTCCCTAATTTGGGGAAGGAAACAGGCATCAAATCCAGGAGGCTCAGAGTACTCCCCTCAAAAATCAATACAAATAGGTCAATACCCCTACATCTAATATTAAAACACACAAATCTCAAAAAGAAAATCCTAAGAGCAGCTTTGGACAAGAGGTCTGTAACCTACAATCATAGAAACATTAGATAGGCAGCAGACCTATCCACAGAGACCTGGCAGGTCAGAAAGGACTGGCATGATCCATTCAGGATAATAAACAAGAAAAATATGCAGCCAAGAATATTATATTCAGCTAATCTGTCAATGAAAATAGAAGGAGAGATAAAAAAAACTTCTAGGACAAACAAAAAACTAAAAGAATTTGTAATCACCAAACAGCTCCACAGAGAATATTGAAAGGGGGTCCTCTAAAGAGAGAGCCTAAAACTCACAAACAGCAGAAAGGAAAGAGACAATATACATTAACAGTCACCTTACAGGCAATACAATGGCACTAAATTCATATCTTTCAGTATTTACCTTGAATGCAAATGGGCTAAATGCCCCAAACACACACACATGGTATCAGAATGGATTAAAAAACAAGACCCATCGATATGCTGTTTGCAGGTGACTCACTTTAGATGCAAAGACACCTCCACATATAAAGTGAGGGGGTGGAAAACCATTCACCATGCTAATGGAAATCAAGAGAAAGCTAGGGTGGCAATCCTTATATCAGATAAATTAGATTTAAGTCAAAGACTATAAGAGATAAGGAAAGACACTACATCATACTTAAAGGGTCTATTCCACAAGAAGATTTAATCCTCTTTTTTCTTAAGATTTTATTTCTTTGACAGAAAGAAACAAAGCCAAAGGGCACACAAACAGAGCAAGTGAGAGAGGGAGAAGCAGGCTTCCGGCTAAGTAGGAAGCCAGATGTGGGACTCAAAACTGAGACTACAGGATCATGACCCAAGCTGAAGGCAGATGCTTAACAACTGAGCCACCCAGGTGCCCCTTTTAAAATTTTTTTAATAATTTATTTTATTTTTTCAGTGTTCCAAGATACACTGGTTATGTACCACACCCAGTGCTCCGTGCAATTTGTACATCCTTAACAATTTTATTTTAAAAATTGTATTTATTTATTTGACAGAGACAGACACAGCGAGAGAGGATATACAAGCAGGGTGAGTGGGAAAGAGAGAAGGAGGCTCCCTACTGAGCACTGGAGCCCAATGCAGGGCTCAATCCCAGGACCACGGGATCACGACCTGAACTGAAGGCAGACACTTAAACTGAGCCACTCAAGCACCCAAGTCCTTAACAATTTTAAGTATCTATGCCCTTAACATGAGAGCGGCTAATTAAATAAGTCAGTTAATAACAAAATCAAAGAAACACATTGACAATAATACATTAACAGGAGGCGACTTTAACACAACCCTCACTGAAATGGACAGATCATATATGCAAAAGACCAATAAGGAAATAAAGGCTTTAAACGACACACTGGACCAGATGGACTTCACAGATGTATTCAGCAACAGAGTACACATTCTTCTCCAGCGCACATGAAACATTCTCCAGAAAAGACCACATTCCGGGTCACAAATCAGGTCTCACCCAGTACAAAAAGATTGGAATCATTCCCTGCATATTTCTGGACCATGATGCTTTGAAACTTGAACTCAATCAGAAGAGGAAAGTTGGAAAAAAGTCAAATACACGGAGGCTAAAGGGCATCCTTCTAAAGAACGAGTGCGTCAATCAGGAAATTAAAAAATGATTTAAAAAATTCACGAAACAAACGAAAATGAAAACACAGCTATTCAAAATCTTTGGGATGCAGCAAAGGGGGTCCTCAAAGGAAAGCATGTAGCAATACAAGCTTTTCTCAAAAAACAAGATAAGTCTCAAGTATATGACCTAATTCTACACCTAAAAGAGCTGGAGAAAGAATAGCACAGAAAGCCTAAACCCAGCAGAAGAGAGATAATAAAGATCAGAGCAGAAATCAATGAAATAGAAAACAAAAGAACAGTAGACCAAGATCAACGAAAGTAGGAGCTGGCTCATTGAAAGAATTAACAAGGTTGATTGGATAGACCTCTCAAAAAGAAAGGATCCAAACTAAGAAAATCATGAATAAAAGAGGAGCAATCACAACCAACACCAAAGAAATACACACAATTATAAGAACATATAATGAGCAACTATATGCCAGCAAATTAGACAATCTGAAAGAAATGCATGCATTCCTAGAGATGCATAAAATGCTTAAACTGAACCAGGAAGAAAGAGAAAAGCTGAACAGACCCATAACAAGCAAGGGAATTGAAGAAGTAATCAATAGTCTCCAAACATCTGAGAGGACCAGATGGCTTCCCAGGGGAATTCTACCAAACATGTAAAGAAAACCTATTCTCTTGAAACTGTGCCACAAAATAGAAATGAAAGGAAAACTTCCAAACTCATTTTAGGAGGCATTATTTTGATCCCCAAAACAGACAAAAACCCCTTCAAAAAGGAGAATTATAGACCAATATCCCTGATGAACACGGATGCAAAAACTCACCAAAATACCAGCCAATAGCATCCAACAGTACATTAAAAGGATTCTTCACCACGACCAAATGGGAGGGATGGGGTGGCTGGGGATTGATACTGGGGAGGGCATGTGCTATGATGAGTGCTGTGATTTGTGTAAGACTGATGAATCACAGACCTGTACCTGAAACCACATAACACATTATATGTTAATAAATCTCTGGTTCACTTTGCATAACTATGAAATGAGTTTAGATGGAAGTGTCTTGGGGCCATTCTGAGTTGTGGCCAAACTCATGGGAATGGCACTACCTGGAACTGAGAAGTCTGACTGTGTCTAGACCCCCTATCTTATGTCCTCACAGCCTGTTTTGACAGAAAGGTGTCGTGGTGATTTACAAAAATGCAGAGTATAAGAGGTGGAATAAGGCTGAAAGAATGACACAAACATAAATAAAGATGAGATAAGAGTAAACATAGTGGTTAGATCAGCACCCAGACTTGCATGTCCTATGGTCTTAGACATTAGTTATTCTGGGCACTAATTTAGCCCTAATCTCCCCCAGCTGTCAGACCAAAAAGGGAAGTAGAATTGGTTACAAGACTCATAGCGCACATAAAGTTAAAAACAATTATTGGAGAGAGGTCAGCTTTGCGAAATTTGTCCTGTCCTAAGGATCTTCAGAAAAATTCCGCTAAGTGATATATTGGCTTAGTTGTCAGCATTCACATCTCATTTTTGTTAGGTCTTGGCTTTCTCCTGCCCAGCTCAAAAACATCAGCCTTCCTTCCAGGAGACCTTGGACTGTTTTAAGTCAGTGACTGTTGCCCGGTTATCAGCATTTCCTACAGTGATTACTGGAAGAGTAGTTTGCCAGAATATTTCCTACTTCCTTCCACCAGCATTCTGTCTTGCCCACAGATTTATATTAATCCCAGTTTAATTAAGTCATTAATCAAAGCCTGGGTTGTAAAGGTCTGCAATTTTCACAGCTCTGCGGCTGTGCTATTCGCTGATGACAGCATATGTAAATGCAAACCTATTTCTTTATTTCTTCAGAACATAGACTTTCTCTCCCCTTGAAGCTTGAGCCTCAATTTAGGGAACTTTTTTAGACAAATCAAACTAGCTCTTTTAAAGAGGTAAAAATATGAGGAATATGCCACCACCTTAATCCCTAGACTAATTTTGCTTAATTATGTCCAGTAGATTAATTGGTATTTCATATTCATATGATGGCACAAAAATGGGTGCAAGTAGCATTATTTTCTTATAAATCGGTTCTCTAAAAAACAAACAAACAAACCCGTTCTCTAGGAAAAAATAAACAAATGAACAAAATGGTTTGTTGTGTTTTCAGATTCCTATCACACTCACACACTGATGGCTTCATAACCAGCTTGCCAAATCCCAGCACTCATCCTCAGGCTCAGCGGCCTAGCTGGACCACTTGGCATGGTGTGTACTTGAGCACTTAATAAGAGCACCTACTCGAACTCTCCAAAATGTAGCAGAAACTGTTTCTGGAAGCCAAGAAAGACTTTACAGAAGGACATGCCTGAAGGACAAGAGCAAAGGATCCATTAGACAATCTCCGCCACCGGTGCAGGAGGAGAGACTGTAACAGGATGGGAGGATGCTAGTCAAGCAGAAAGACCATTTTGTGCCAAAGCCAGAAATGTAAGAAAATTAAATTATATATTCAGAAAACGACCAATAATTCCATTTCACATGTTAACGAAATGCAAGGGAGTGGGGTGGGGTCAGAATATGTAAGATAAGTCTGCATCTCAGGCAGGAGCTAGACCCTCAAAGAACCTATTTTCATCTTATCACAGACAAATGGGAAACCATTTAAAACAATCTCCAGGGACAGAAGATCACTCAAGAAGCTTCGTATATAAGATGAAGGGGAGAATTCCTAAGGAAAAAGTTATGAGTGAGAGAAAGAGAAAACACTTCAGCCAGAAGGCCTGGATTCAAATACCCTAATGGACCCAAGAACCCATTAGAAAATGACCATGTTATCATTTCCCCATTATTCTCATGCTTAGGTTAGCATCTCCTGCTCTTACAATGTGGATCTCATCCCAGATCCTCTCATTCATTCTTCTTTCCTCTGGTGTAGAAGCCAACATTTAACTGCAAGTTGGAGTCCTAACCCAAGTGGCCCCACCTGTCTCGCCATGGGGCCTTGCCGTGTCTCATTCCTGACAAATAGTTTGATCAGATTTTTAAGCCCTTCTGGGGGTTATGAATGGGATGTCTTCACTACTAACATGTTTCAGGTTACCATGCTACTTCTCTAGTCTGTTCAGTCTGTTACAGACTCAAACACTGCGGGCTGAAAACTCATCTCTCATATTCTTGGTTCCAGACTCTACAGTCTGACAAGGAAGCACTCGTTCTCACAAAGGCTGACCCACCGTCAAGGAATTTGATGGGTCTTCCGTGTCCCCTCCCACACACAACGTCTGGGGTTGTTGTACACACTGGGATGGCAACCTCAAAAATCAACTCACAAACATTTCTAATTCTTTCTCCCTCACCCCTCCCTGGTCCACACACCTCAGTTACAAAGCTGGGTCACTCCATGTGCCTGTCTTTCCAAAAGGGTCATCTCTTCTTGGCTGCCTTCTGAATAATGAACAGAAAAAGAGGTGGGGGGAGAGCTACATAAACCAACTTTAAATTTTGAGATTTTGCTGTGACAATTCTTGGCCTTGTTTTCTCTTACCCATAAAAGTGACCACAGCCCAGCCTGGATGTATGCCCTCTGAGCAGCAAGATGACCAAAAGAGCCAGACAGATTCAAATGTAATAATGATCCAGACATCGGTATTAAAAACACACAGTACCTCCTGCACTTGACACTCATGGTTGAAAGGCTTGGTTGCAAACAGAAGGTGAGCACAGAAGAAGGAAAATTATAGACAGCAGAACAAGCCATGCCAACACCACAGCAATGGATGAGAGCCATTGTCCCAAGTTCCTGGGACCTGGGATGGGAATGAGGGGCCTGGAAAGGACACACGGTCTAAACCAAACTGCAACTGCATCTGGAATTCTGGCCAGCTGGTGCACCTGCCAACCGTCCCCACGTGCCATGAAACAGGACAGTGCACATGGACATGACGGGTCCTAAGTCATTCTGCTCTTCTAGAAAGCCAGCATGAGAACTAAGCCTTAACTTTGTGATGATAATATGTGTATTTCTTCACTAAACCCATGTGATAGTAGTCCAAACAAGATTGTACAACAAATCTCGGAGTTCACTGTGCTTTTAAATTATGTGTTTCTATGTGGACCACAAATTACCTCCATTAGGACTTAGATTCATTTTGGCCCATTTAATGCCCCAGAGATTAGTAGAGCGATCCAATTTTTTTTTTTTTTTTTTTTTGCCAGGTCATAGTAAGTAATGGCCTCACCTTGGACTGCCTCTTGGCTATCTAGCCTGGGACTTACTGATGGGACTTGTCATGGTTAGCTGTGTCTGGTACCTTGGGGCCATAATTTGGGGTAAAGATTGACTTTATAATTCCTGCAATCCTGTTGATAATTGCCTTAATTAAGTGCTTATGACATATTTATTTCTGGCCTCTGTCAGATTAATTAATGGCCAGTGGAGTGGCACACTTCTAGAATTTTCAAATTCAGTCAAGAACACATCAGGCACAGGGGGAGGTGGTTAACAAAGGAAATCCACCAAAATTCAAGAGCAACCCTTTAAAGTTGCTCATTGCAAACACAACCCTGAGAGATGGCCCTGGGTAAAGAGCCATGAGGCCTTGGATTCCCTCAGCTTCCCCTCAGGATGTTTTTGTTCCAGACTGAAATACTTTCAGTAAGACACCTCTCTGTGTGAATAGCTTCCCCCAGGACCTGAGAGCGCAGATCGACAGCAAGTTTCAAATTGTGGGTTTCTCGTCTGTTTGGCCACTGTGCGTCACAGTGTCTTCTGTGCCATTAGGGAGCCCAGGTCGTGCCTTCTCCAGCATAATCTGGATCTGAGGTCTGGAGGAATGGGAGTCTCCCAATATCTATTACATGCATATAAATATATTTTGAAAAGAAATATGTATATATGTATAGATATATATTCCACAGAGAAAAAGTCTGATTGTATATTTGTACTTTAATATTCTTTAATATTTATCTTTTTTTAAAGATTTTATTTATTTGACATAGAGAAACAGCTAGAGAGGGAACACAAGCAGAGGGAGTGAGAGAGGGAGAAGCAGGCTTCCTGCCAAGCAGGGAGCCCGATGTGGGGCTCGATCCTGGTACTCTGGGATCATGACCTGAGCCGAAGGCAGATGCTTAATGACTGAGTCACCCAGGTGCCCCTTTAATATTTATATTTCTTTTATGTTAAGTTGGTAATCAGAATTCTTGAGGTTTTTAATTTGGGTCAATTACCTGAATAAAAATTGAAAGAAGACTAGTTGTTTATTTTTTTTTAAATATTTTATCTCTTTGAGAGAGAAAGCGAGAGAGAGCGAGAGAGCAAGCATGGGGGGGGGGCAGAGGGAAGGGAGAAGCAGACTCCCTGCAGAAGGCTAGTCATTTATAATTTTATTCATCACAATTATCTTTATACCAAAAGTGCTAATGGGTGCCCTAGGGAACACTATTTGGGATATGGATTTGCTTAATATTAAAATTAATGATCTGGAAGACAGAGAACATGGCTTTTAATGAAATATCTAGCAAAACTACTTTGAAAGGTGCTAAACATGCCACCAGAAGTAGATAAATTAGAGGCACCTTGGTGGATCAGTCCATTAAACTACTGACTTGATTTGGGCTCAAGTCATGATCTCAAGGTCCTTGAGATTCTCTCCCTCAGACCCTCCCCCCACTTGCACAGGCACACACTCTCTCTCTAAAACAAATAAATAAAATCAAGGAAAAAAAGTAACTTATAAAAACAGGAACTGAAATAAATTCATATTTTGCATGCACACACACACCTCAAAGCAGTCTAAACCAAATGAAAATAATGTTCCCCTACTAGCAAAAGGGACAAACAGATCGGGAGTGAAACTGTTGCATCTAACAGGAAGCACTAAGATTCGATGCTAATATATTTTTTTGAGTTTGTGGATTTATGTGTTTATAACAGCAAATGATATTTTTTGGTTGAAGGCTTGACTGCCTCTTTCCTATAACAAAATAAAAATGATTATGCTTTTTGTATTTAAGTTTCTCCATGCTTAAATCAAACAATATTTCATCCTAATCATAAAGAGAGATTACTAATACACTTGAAATTTATTATTTTTTTGGTACAGATATGCCTGAAGCTATTTATAAGCATGAGAGACACAAAAATCATTCACTGTGGCCCAAAGGGAAAAATATCAACTGTGGTCAAAAGACCGGGTCTAGTTGCAGGCTCTGCCTTCACTATATGAGCTTCGGTGACTTATTTAATTTCCTGTAGTCTTAGTTTCTAAATTTTTAAAAAGATATTAGGTCTATATTCTTCCAAACAGAGCTTATCCCTAGGGTATGTGTAGGGTGCTCCAGGAATGCATTTTTTATGCGAATCTTATCTAGAAAACAACTTGAATCACTCTCATCAGCCTTTTATACTATTATGTGCCTGGTCTCAAGAGATGCTTCAAAGGGAATGAGGTGTTGGGCAAAATCTGCCATGCTTTGGAATCCCAGAGCTCTTTGGGACATCTGGTCAATCCCACCGATGGGGAGGATATGGGATCAGAGCGTTCCCTGAAAAGCACAGAGCCCCTTTCCATCTGTGTTTTGATCTAAGCTCAAGGTTTCCTGCTGGAAAGGCATTGCCAGATTTACAATTAAGAAAAACAAAATATTACAGAGCACAAATTATTCCTTTAAAGTAGAGCCTGATCTCATTAATTATTTATTGACACTGAGGACTAATTTGTAAAACACAGTTTTTAATCTGAGTGAGGCTAGTGGGTAATACCAATGGAAGAGAAGGAATGTCTGCTTTAAAGATGCTCTAGTCAGTGACTCAAGGTAAGTTATTATCAGTGAGGCAGAAGATACTCAAAATGCATTGCATTGCAAAACTAAAATAATTGTAGCACCTATGTTTAATATTTAACATTATGGTACTTTATCATTTTATCATGTCATATACAGGGTCCCTCACAGAGTGAGTTGTACTTGGATATTTAAAAAAGATTATCAGAGTTCACCATTAATTAATTAGTTAATATTTTCCAGGTCCAGGCTCAGTTCCCTTCACACAACAATTATCCTCATAAATTAGCAGAAAAACTTGGCTTTTTGTCATGGGTCTGATCAAAGGTCTGTCATCATTATCCAGGCGAATTGGACAAATGACCTAGCATTGTGAAATAGAGAGAATAATCTTTATTGTAAAGACAGTCAGTATTAAGAGTGGGGATGTGTGATAGGAAGCAAGAAGCACATCCTACCATAAGCGATGGGGGGGGGTGAATTCTATAGGGAGATGGTAGGGATAGGCCCTGAGTGGACCCAGAGGACTACCACAAGTACATGGTCCACGGTTAGGGATGGCCACATGGCTGGGGGCTGGGGAACATCGGGATCCACAGCCCCCAGATGCAGGTGAGTGTGATGGGACACGGAACAGGATCACAGAGGGCCAAAGAGGGGAAGTTGCACTAGAAAATATGAGTGATGATTATGATTTCACGAAATATGCTTGCTTTCGATGCTGCGGATGGTTCCAGAAAACAAAGGGCTCAAGGGTGGTGAAGAGAAAAAACCCAGTTAAGAGGCTTTTTTAAACTCGACTTTGATAGTCAAACACAGGCATCTGATTAATCTGGAGGGGTCATATCTGCCTGTGGTTTGCTGTGTGTTTCTGCAGTCCTAGTCTGTTTCCAAATAAGGTACTTGATCTCACATCACAATCCCCCAGGACTCCCTCCCTCTAGTCAAAATTCTTCTGTGTGAGTTCCTAGAAACACAGTAACTGACTCCTTATTTTAGAAACAATTTGTACTTCAAAAAATATAAAAATTTTATTATCGGTTTGGTATAAGAGCTTTTCCTATAAGAAATTCAGAAACACAGTCACCCTGTTTTGTTTTCTACCCACATATTGTTTTACTTTCAGGAACAGAAATTCTATTTATGTCCAATTTTATACATATACATATACATATATATGTATATCAGAATACTTTCACCTTCACCAATCACACTGCAAAATCCACTCACCCTGAATAATGTGCTTATTTATCAACTGGGATTCATCACGTAGGTGGTACCGATGGATAGATTTATAGGGAAAGTGTCAAAAATATGCCAGCTGCTTGATGAAGCGCTGGACCTTCTTGGCTCAGAACAACTCAACCGAACACACATTTTATTGAAAATGAGCAACCGGCTTTTGAATGATCTGCCTCTCACACAGGATCATGCTACCCTCTGAGCCATACAGTTTATTGTCATGGCAAGAATAAATTCAGGGCTGATGAGGAGCTCACTTCCCATAGGAAATGATGTAGCTTTAAAGGCGTCAGATCTCCCTAAAACATAGGTGCAGAAAAGGTGGGCCTCCGACTGGCCCTGTAACTGCCTCCCTTAGGGTGCCAAGATGTCTACTCAAGCTTTCCTGGAGACAACACCTTTGAACAGAAGACAGTGGCCAAGACTCCAGGAAATGTCTGCAGTATATATAGTAGCTGACATACAAATGCATTATCTCATTTCTTTCAACAAATCATCTATAAGCCATGCAGTGTTAGAGTACCTTTATCCCATGATACCCCTCTTCTGATCCCGCTTACATACCATCCCCACTCAGGAGCACTTTGCTCCCACAATTCCAAGTGCATCACAGATTACCCCCACTCTGGGAGCAGGCTACAAACACACAGCTTCTTTCTATGTTGGTCCTGCTTTTTGACCCTTGGGTGAGCTTCAGGACCCTGCCTTTTTTTTTTTTTTTTAAGATTTTATTTATTTGTCAGAGAGAGAGAAGGAGAGGGAGCACAAGCAGGGGAAACAGCAGAGGGAGAAGCAGGCTCCCCACTGAGCAAGGAATCCGATGTGGGACTCAATCCCAGGACCCTGGGATCAGGACATGAGCCAAAGACAGGCGCTTATCTGACTGAGCCACCCAGGCATCCCTGAAGCCTATCTTTTTCTTGCCCTCTGATCCCCAGGTTCTACAACGTCGAGGTTAATTGTGCTGGCTATTCTGTAACCTAAGTCACCATGAACCCCAGCAGCTACCCACTCCCTACATAGCATGAATTACCAGCTGCTGTGTGGGAAGTTACACAGTCGGTAGAGCAGCCCCAGGAAAATGCTACCTTGAGAGTTTCTACTTGAAAAATTAGTTAAAAGAGAAAATTAAAGGAGGCACACAGAGGTTATGTCTTTTACTCAACGTTACATATCTTCTAAGTAGTGAAGCAAGAATTTGGGAGCAGGTGGTCTGACTCCAGGATCTCAGTTTAACCACTTGGTTGATTGAGGAAATGGCCCTGGACCAGTATGGAGAGGGAGGTCTTTGAATAAGAACTTAGTGCATAGGAGAAGCTCGGGGCCTCTATAGCAGCAGGTGCAATCCCAGCTCTAAGAAGGGCTGCATCTAGGGGTGCATACTCACAGAGACCCGGCCTGCACACCTTAGTCATTGGTAAGGGTTCTTTTGCTCAGTAGGTATAGCACATATCAAGTCAATCTTAGACTTATTAGGAATATACACAAATATAGTATACATAAGAGTTTTATTTTATCCACTTCAAAAACCCTGAGCCTGGGAACCTGCGTGGCTCAGTGGGTTAAAGCCTCTGCCTTCGGTTCAGGTCATGATCTCAGGGTCCTGGGATCAAGGCCCACGTCCAGCTCTCTGTTCAGCAGGGAGCCTGCTTCTTCCTCTCTCTCTGCCTGCCTCTCTGCCTACTTGTGATCTCTCTGTCAAATAAATAAATACAATCTTAAAAAAAAAAAACCCTCAGCCTATTAACTGACATCAGTTGATAAGTCTATTCACTGATCCTTCCACCAGTTAAGACTAATGTATTTTAAACTGCCATTATCATTTTTAAAATAAGAATATTCATTAATATATTAAAGTTTTAGATGAGTGATGGTTTGGACCAGTGCGTTGTCTTTCTCATATTATCTTTAACATCTTTTTCTTTTTAAAAATAGAATTGGACGCCTGGGTGGCTCAGTTGGTTAAGCGACTGCCTTCAGCTCAGGTCATGATCCCGGAGACCCGGGATCGAGTCCCACATCAGGCTCCCTGCTCGGCAGGAAGCCTGCTTCTCCCTCTCTCACTCCCCCTGCTTGTGTTCCCTCTCTGTGTTTCTCTCTTTCAAATAAATAAAATCTTAAAAAAAATAATAAATAAAAAAATTAAAAAAGAATTATTTATTTTAGAGAGAGAGCATGAGTCGGGGGAGAGGCAGAGGAGGGAGAGAAGCAGACTCCCCACTGAGCAGGGAGCCCAACGCTGGGCTCCATTCCATCACTCCAAGATCATGGCTGGAGCAGAAACAAGAGTCAGACCCTAAACCGACAGAGCGCTCCCCAGGCTTCCCTCTTTAACATCTTTTTATGCTCATGTTTTTCTCCCTAGTGTTACAGGAATTAAAATCTCATGGAAAGCCCTACTCTTCCAAATACTACTGTGGCCAGCCTTGTAGCTGAACCCATGTCGGCCCGGAGTACCTCCAGCTCGCCAACAGACCTCCTGGTCCCGGGATTTCTCCATCGAACTCCCTTCGACTGGCTGGGAAAAGGATGGTCCTCTTTAAAGATACTAGGTATGACCCTGGGAAACATAGTAATTGCCCATGTTTGTCTTCTATCCCTTCGCGTTTGGACGCTTACAGACCATCAGGAGACTTGTTAGCTATGTATATCTTTTCACACACTGTCGGGCAGGATTATGGCAATTGGCAGACACATCTTCGATGAAGCCGTGTTGCAAATTGTTCTGTGACAACTGGGATTCACAGTGTTAGATTATGCATTCACAGAAAAACTGGCAGGAATAAACTGAGGGAAGGGAAAGCGGTAACCGTCATACCCTCTGATAAGCTTAGAGCTTGCATGCCTCCTGGGGACTGAACAGTAAGCTAATTTCGGTCTTTTTGGTTTCAACCCGGACAGTGAGGCTGAAATCATCAGCAAACTAGAAGACTCACAGTAAGCATCTGTTGGTCTATTAGACACAAGGCTTTCTGTTATGCAATGAGAATTTTAAAAAAAAATATGATTATAGGTCTCTCCTTTTTCTCTTCTTCAGGAATGTCTTTGGCTACCCACTGGTACAGAAAGAAGGTAAGAAACACACCCATATCACCCCACCAGCTGGGGCATCTAAGTGGACTATTTTTTGCCATATATAGGTGTCTCTGTGTGGATACTTCTCACCGTCCTGCAGGCTAGGCTGAGACATTTTCTCTTTATCATGGGCAGAATTTCTGGGAGACTGCTCTTTTCCCTAGTTTCCAATGATGATACAAGTCTCATTCCTATCCTTCTGCCTTTATCTCATATTTGTAATAGGCTGTTCATCTCAAAAAGACCTTAAAATGCATGGGGTGGGCAGTGATGAGTGTGCTTGCCTATGTTTCTGCCTTATAACAGACTATTCCTTTCCCTGCCTCTTGCTTGTTCTTGAGCGATCTCTATTTGGAGGCTTTCTTTGACTCAGAGAAACAGAACCCTATCCCCTTAGGAGTCTATCAGACTATCCAGCATCTTATTTTATAATCACTCACTTATGTATTATTTTCTTGCCCCAGACTGAGAGCTCTTTCCAGGGATGAATTATGAATTCTGTCATTGTCACCTTGCATGTAGAGTGGGATCTGACAGTACTTTATTGAATGAGTAACTGAGTTAATGAGAAATTCATTATAAAATTTAGGAAAGTATTTTGACAGAGACTTTTGTATTCTTCATATCATATTTATGGTCACTTTAGACCAGTGTTTACATATCACCTATATAATTATCTGAGTAAAATAAAATGATATAAACTACTTTATTTCAGGGTGTGATTAAGTGGTTAACCACTATTCCATCTATTTTTAAAAAATATTTTATTTATTTATTTGACAGAAAGAAACACAGTGAGAGAGGAACACAAGCAGGGGGAGTGGGAGAGGGATAAACAGGCCTCCTGCCAAGCAGGAAGCCCGATGTGGGGCTCAATCCTGGGACTCCAGGATCATGACCTGAGCCGAAGGCAGAGGCTTAACCACTGAGCCACCCAGGTACCCCTCCATCTATTTCTTGTAAACTATTTTTTTTTAAGATTTTATTTATTTATTTGACAGAGACAGAGGTCACAAGTAGGCAGAAAGGCAGGCAGAGAGAGGAGGAAGCAGGCTCATCGCCGACCGGGGAGCCTGATGCGGGCCTCAATCCCAGGACTCCGAGATCATGACTTGAGCTGATGGCAGAGGCTTTAACCCACTGAGCCACCCAGGCGCCCTCTTGTAAACTATTTTTCACTTAGAAGACAGCATTTTTTTAAAACCCCTGGATAGGGACGCCTGGGTGGCTCAGTTGGTTAAGTGACTGCCTTCGGCTCAGGCCATGATCCTGGAGACCCGGGATCGAGTCCCACATCAGGCTCCCTGCTCGGCACGAAGCCTGCTTCTCACTCTCTCACTCCCCCTGCTTGTGTTCCCTCTCTGGCTGTGTTTCTCTCTGTCAAATAAATAAAATCTTTAAAAAAAAAAAAACCTGGATAAGAAACACCACATTAATACACATTTTACATTTTTTATGAAAACTCTGTAAGCAGAGTTATTAAATATAAAATGGAAGGGGAAGGCTGTCCTTTCCCAATATTAAATGCCAGTCAAAGGTCACAAGATAAAGTACTGAGCTCTCAGCCGATAAGGTGAAGTTGAGATGAAACTTTGTCTTTTTGGTACACCTTCCTTGTGGCCCACATCTGTGGTAATTCATGTTTCCTCTCACGAGCCATGTGAAAGGTCTGGAGAGGGTTCAGCACAGGAAGAAGAGCTGGAGGCTTTTAATCTTCCCTTCGGGAAAATAGCAGGAGGTGAAACTGGGATAGGCAGGAAGCTCTATAGTTAGTCAAGATTAAACCAATTTAAAGGATCTGTAGAAAGAAATGCCTTTATAGGGTTCAAAGGTTTTCTGTGCCTGAAGATCTTCACATCTATGGACACATAATCTGCGTCCCATCTGAGCTGTCTGGGATTCATGCTGGGATGTCACCCGGGGAGATTCTATGCCAGCTTCATGTACTCGGTCCTCCTTTCGTGACCAAATTTATTTCCTTCTACTGTCCAACTGTATGATAGGAATTTGGAGAATTCACTCCTGATGTGCTGAGCACATAGGGGGCTTACTTGGGTAAAAGAAAGGGAAAATGGACCAGGAAACAGAAGAGCAGACCAAGCAAGGTGGAATATGGCAAAAGCAACTCCAATTAATCTGGTGACGGAGCCTTACACAGGACAGCGAGTGAAATGAACACTGAACATAATACCCAGGGCTTCTCCACTGACAAAAAACTGTATTTAAGTAAAAAATGGATTCTGGTACAAAATGCATATTCCCAGGGGCCTCCTCAAGTTTCTCAAAGTAAAATGTCACATAAACATGAATACTGCATCCTTATCTTGTAAATTACTCAAAGAATTGATTTATTTCAGGGTCTAATTAAAGAAGAAAGGAATCATCAAACAGGAACTACAAGGAAACACAACAAAAACCACCTTTTTAGTCCCAAATAAGGAAATAGGAGCACTAAACAGACTCACTGAGTATCCTTTATGTAAAAATTATTGAAACACATTGCTTTGGATTTGCAGGTGATGGAAAAATATCAAGAGATGCTTCTGACCCAAAGTCATTTTATTCATTCACTCACTTGCTCACTCATTCATTCATTCATACACTCTTCAGTAGTACTCAGTAAACTATGTGCCAGGTACTGAGGTTCTGGGAAGACAGCACCACTGCAAGAAGGTGCCTCTCCTCATGGAGCTATAGTCAGTGCTTATCACTAACATAGACATGAATTCAAGCATATCCAAGTAACAAGGAAAATGGCATAGAAGAGACACGATATATGTAGGCCCTGCCAGCTACCCCTTGCTCTCCATCTTATTCCAGACCCACAATGATGAATTCAAAGATAGGGCTGGGTATGTGTAAGGCTCTTCAGTGGACCTGAGCCTCAGGGGCGCAAGTCTTCTTTCTCTTGGAATTGTCCCTTCTTTCCATGAAGTGGGTTGAAATGTATGTCAGCGACAGGTTTTACTGGAGTTGCACTATCGAGGGGGAAGAAAATCTCAAGTAGAGAAAGATTTCATAAAAAGAAATGAGAAAATTTGAGGTCTAACATACTATCAGGAAAAAGCTAGCCATTCAAAATTGTTAATTACTTTTAACTAAAAAGGGAGATCACAACTAAATAGATAGCTACATACACACACATCAGTTTCCAGAAGTAACAAACCACTGGTTTTCACGTGAAGACGAAATTTAACTAGATTTTTAAAAAAGATTTTATTTATTTATTTGAGAGAGAAAGAGAACATGAATGGGGGAGTGGAGAGGGAGAAGCAGGCTCCCCACTGAGCAGAGAGCCCGATGCAGGGCTCAATCCCAGGACCCTGAGATCATGACCTGAGCCCAACGCAGGCGCTTAGCTGAGCGAGCCACTAAGCTGTCGCTAGTTTGTTTTTTTTTTAAGGGAAATAGTTGCCCAAGCTATAAACTGCTGCATTGGAGTCTGAGTATAGATGTTTTGTGTAATTTGACAGACAGGGGCTGGCAACATTGGAAGTCCCTTCACTGACACATGCAGTGTCTTGTCTGGGATGATCCAAACACTGAGGTCTCCTGTCACTACTGACAGCAAGATCAACATGGTGTCTCTCCCGTGGCCTTGGGCTTGTTTCCACCATGGTGGTGACCTCAGGAAGCGAGACAGAAGTTGCACTGTTTCTACATATGCTTGACCTCGGAAGTTACATGGCATTTCCCCCATCCCGCAAAAACATTATAATACATTCATTCAGATTCAGGAACTTGAGCCCTCTTTTCAATGGGAGGACACTCAAAAAAGTTTGCAGACTTTTTTTTTTTTTAACTGCTACAGTTCACCATCTGATTGCCAATTATCTCTATTCCTTCCACATGGCAAACTAAGTTCACCCATCCAGAGATTTTTTTAAAAAATCTCATCCCATTATGACTCTGAATTCAAGCTTTGAAGGCCAAGATCCCTTCATTAACATCCAGCCAGGTTTATTTGGGGTTTCCCAGGCATGGTTCTTCATATATCTTTTAATCAGAAGATCTGTCAGCTAAGGAATAAATTATATGTCTACCATACTCAACCCAGAACAGGGAGGGGGGAATGAAAGGCCGGTAAGGAAAGTCTCCATCTGCAGGACCCAAGGTTCACTGATAGTCCAAAATCTGGACAGCTCCTTGACTGAAGAGCAGTCCCAGCCTATGAGATTTTGTTCAGTTTTTCTTGATTCTGTCCTTTGATTCCACCCTCTCTGTTAGCGTAACATAATTACTTTTCCATAAGTAATACCTTGTTTTTACGACAACGCAGCTTTCTCAGTTGACTTCTTGCTCAGATAAGGTTTGAGGTCCAAAGCCCTCTTCATTTTTCACTTTCTGATCCTTTGATACAAAGGCACTTCCCCCAATAAAATTATTCTAAACTGTTATAGGTTTATTATGACATTTATTAGAGAACCATTTTACTGGACAAGGTCCCTTGACATGATACTTTATCTTGAGCCTACTTTATCTTGGGATCCCAGTGATGCTATGGAGGACTAAAACATTAGGAGTCTTTGAAGTCCTTATAATCATAGAGCCACAGATTTTTAAATCTCTGTAAGGCTTTTTCTTTGCCTTTGGGGCATGGTAGATGCCACTTTAGGTCTCTTTTAGGTCTCAGCAAAGGTCTCATCTTTGTCCAGCTCACTGAAGACACTTGATGTCTGGAAGAAGTGGAGATGGGAAACAGTTTTGTGGATAAAAGCAGAAAGTTTGGACTTCTTTGTATTTTCTCTACATTTTGCTTGAAAATTATTTCTTTGGCTTATTTCTATTCATATCTTCAGATGCATCCCTAATGTGGATTAGTTCTTAGACCCTCTCTGGAAATCTCTTCTGCCAGATCCATCTGCTCTTTCCATACCTTTTCTATGTCCCATGAGATTGCATGCAACAGCTGGGATAGGCTGTCCATGATTACAGTGCAAGAACATCCTTTCTTTGACGATGGCCCAGGCAAAATGAACAAACCTTCTATAAATTCTACCAGCTCACACACACCAAAAAATGGCAGTGAATCTTCTTTGAGCCCAAGTTAGGACAGCTGCCCCTGTCCCTATACACAGTTTTCACAAACAGTGAGCTCTATTATAAACATTGACATAGAGAGTTACAAATTATTAAAGAACATTTCAGAAAGCTGCTGACCTTAAGTTTCTAGTAGATACAGGGCTTGATGGCTTTAATTTTAGGGTAATGAGGGACAGCTGGAAGGCAGGCAGGTCAGGACAAGGGGCCCCCGACCTAAGAGAAAAGCACCCTTGAAAGGATTTTACACAACCCTGGAAGGGGCCCTCCGCCTCCTCCCATGTGATGGAAACCTGATTGGGTGACAGATGTGGAGAGGGTTAAACAGAATAAAGCAGCCCACCCACAAGCCCATAAAACTCCCTAGACCTAGAAACTCTGGTGGTGATCCTATTGGGTCCCTCCCTCTTTGGAGCTTTGTACTATCACTTTGCTCACCACCCCTCTGGTCTTCCTCTTCATTCTTCAAAGTGGCCTGACATGTTAAGTGTCACCAAATACCCAAAATGGCGGCTGTGAGCCTAACTAGGACATCTGACCCTAGGTGAGCACAACAATGTAAACATTTCCCAGAATTCGGAGCTAGAAAGCCCTGGCCAATTACAAAGCTATAATAAATCATTCCACTGTGTTATTGTGCATAACCAGCTACTTCCGCTCCTGTAAAAGAATAAGCTTATTGCTGTCACTTTGCTATTGAATGGAGACATGTCCACCTGGGTATGTTCTGTTTCTTTGGAGACATAACCGCCAGGATATGTCTTATTTCTTTGGAGACATACCCACCAGAATTTGTTTCGTTTCTTTGGAGACATGCCCCCTAGGATATGTTTTGTTTCTTTAAAAACTCAGAGTGCCCTAGGGTCGGGGCCCTCGCAGAGACCTGAATCTAGGGAGTGGGTGGTGGCCAGCTATAATGAACCTCTCATTGTTTAACCCTTAATGGTGTCAGCAGCGATTCACTGACCGTGCCCTATAACATCTGGGATGCAGCACTCAGTCCTCACCACTGGTTCCGACCAGCCTTGGCAGTGCAAGAGCCGGCGAGTGTATGGGGGCCAACCCTCCCAGGTAGCCGGCGAAGTTCTTTCACTTTGGCCAGGGGGATCCTTAGTAAGGCCCGGTGCCCACAGCTTTGGGCGGACTCACAATGCAATAGACAGATTCTGAGAGGCACGTGGTTCACCTTGGGAGGTAAGTCCATGGTAGTGTGCACACGTCTGTATGGGCCAATAGGAGGCTGGACGCAGCATTAATTCCTAGGCCTAGGGTCCCAGTGAGATGTCTCCGGGCCCATCGGTCTGTTTTATTTGTTCTCTGTCTCTGTTGTCTCATTTTCTATTGTGTGTTGTCTGTACTTAAAATAATGGGACAGCAATGTTCCAATCATTGCACCATAATCCCCCTTGAACTAGTTCTCTGTTATTTCAAAGATTTTTCAGGATGAAGCCTGGAAGTGTGGAGACCAGGTCCACAAAGGAAAACTGACCACCTTTTGTTCTCTAGAATGACCAACCTTTAAGGTCGGATGGCCCCCTAAAGGGGCCTTCCACCTGACAACAACTATAAAAGTTTAGAACATCATCTTTGGAACTCCAGGCCACCCGGATCAGATCCCATACATGGTGACCTGGAGGCTTCTAATTAAAGATCAGCCACCTTGGATAAAAACAGCCCTGAAATGGGGCTCTTCACCCTCTATCTTTTCCTCTATTCTTGTTTCAAAGGCAATTCCTGACAAAAGACCCCCAGTCCTACAGGACCCTCCAGAAGACGCAGACGTGTCCCCACCTTATCATGGAAACCCAAGGTGAGATGCTAGAGGGACTCTTAGCCCGGCCCACACACAGAGCAGTTCCTCTTACCAGCCCCTGCACCCGCTGGTTCCCTGGTTAGCCCTGCCTGCATCGTATTCTTCCCAACCCCCTCTCTATGAACAGCCTACAAGCCCAGACTCTTCTTCCGGGGCCACAGTCAGAGGAAAATCCGACACCAAACCCCATTCTGCCAATCCTTCCTTTGAGACAGGCTCCAACCCTGGGGGATGGAGGTGAGAGAACGGACCCCCGACCCATGATCTATGTCCTGTTCTCCACCAGTGATCTATATAATTGGAAACACCAGAATCATTCCTTTTCTAAAAACCCTCAGGGCTTGATCTCTGTGTTGGGGACCATATTCTTTACCCATCAGCCCACTTGGGATGGGATGACTCTCAGCAACTCCTCCAAACCCTCTTTACTTCCAAAGAAAGACAGCACATCCGCGAGGAGGCCAGAAAAATTGTTTTAGGACCTGATGGGAGACCTGAAGAAATAGTGCATCTGGAACGAGTCTTCCCCACTGAGAGGCCAAGCTGGGACCCTAACACTGAGCATAGTAGGGATTCTCTCACCACCTACCACCGGACTCTCTTGCGGGGGTCTCCAGGCAGCTGCAATGTGGCCCACAAATTTATCTAAGGTGAGTGAGGTTACTCAGGGCCCAGAAGAGTCACCCACCACTTACCTGGAGCGGCTCCTGGATGCTTATCAAATGTACACACCCATAGATCCTGGAGCCCGAGAAAGTCAGTGGGTCTTAAATATTGCCTTCATCTCCCAGTCCACCCCAAAAGTAAGAAAAAATTACAAAGAATCGAGGGCTTCGAGGGGAAACTGTTAATGGAGTTGATAGAGGTTGCACAGAGAGTTTATAACAACCGAGACAGTCCTGAAGATAGGCAGGCAAAAAAACCCAAAAAAGCAAACAAACAAACAAAATGGCCAAAGTTATAATGGTAGCCCAGAAAAGGTGGCTATAATCCATCGCCCTGGCGAGATGGGTTTTCTTTTCTTTTTTTTTTTTAATACATTTATTTCATTTACACAAATCCAGACCTCAGACTTCTCATTTTAGTGTGACTTTCCCATTCCCAAACAAAGATATTGGTTAATTTCACTTATTCATTGCCCCATTTTTTTTTATTGTTACTAAGTTTTTTTTCCAGTGTTCCAAGATTCACTCCCCATTCCCCACACCCAGTGCTCCACGCTCTAGGCGTCCCCAGTACCCACCACCAGGCTCTCCCATCCCCCCACCTCCCTCCAAGTCGCTCAGTTTGTTTCTGTGTCCAAGAGTCTCTGTTGTTTTGTTTCCCTCCTTAGATTACCCTAGTTCCCATTTACTTTCCTTCTCCCACTGTCCTCCAGTTTACCCCTCATGCACCGCAAGTAAGTGAAACCATGTGATACTTGACTTTCTCTTCTTGGCTTATTTCACTCAGCATAATCTCCTCCAGTCCAGTCCATGTTGCTACAAAAGTTGGATATTTGTCCTTTCTGATGGAGGCATAGTATTCCATTGTATATATGTACCACATCTTCACACGCACAAGGGCACCCACACGCTCGGGGACGCCCACACGCTCGGGGACGCCCACACGCTCGGGGGAACCGACATACACGGGGTAACCCACACGCTCGGGGATGCCCACACGCTCGGGGGCGCCCACCCCAGAATTCATGCTTTTAATTATATTTTAATTATTCTTTGCCTGTTGATGCAAAGTTAAATATTCTTTCTTTCTGGAACTAAGACTGCTAATGGAAGCCAGCAGCAGGAACTGTTCTGTGTGTGAAGTGCAGTTGCAGAGAGCTGTATAGAGAAGGTATTGTGGAACTCTTTGCGCTCCTCCTGGCAGAGTGGCTTCTATTTCTGGTGAACAACCTGGTCTGGAGGCGCTCTCCTGGCTCCCACCCTCTCCATCTCGTATTCTTTGTTCCCTTCTCTGAGGCACTTTTCCCAACGCTTCAGTGGATCCATCTGTCCACACTTCCTGCCACCAGGACCATTCACCCATTCTTTCATGCAGCAGAATTTAGGAAGCGCCTGGTGGCCGCTGCCATGTTCACCCAGCCTCCCCATTTGGGGTTTTGCATTGGAGTGTTGTCTTCCTGAGCTTCTGGCTTGCTTTCTGGGGGCGGGGTCTGCGGAGCTGTTTTCAATCTCTTCTACCTGGGCTGTGTCTCTCCGCCCCCTTGCTAGAGGCTGGTCTCCATGGTAACCAGGTTATCAGGTTATATTTCTCTGGTACCAGAGCATTGTTCTTTTACGTCTTTTTTCAGCTGCTGAGGAAGTCAGGTCAGAGCAAGATGTCTGCGCCCAGACCTCCCTCCCAGAGAGAGCCTCTACACAGGGAGGGGCTCTTTCCAGCCTCCAGGTTGGCAGCCTGTCATAGCCAGGCTGGCGCAGATGCTGGATTGATTTCTTCCCCCGCCCCCGCTTGTCGCTTCACTCCTGCACCTCAAAGCCACAACTCCTTTTGGATCGCACGACCTTGTCTGTGCCCTGGGACCCGCAGCCCCTCCGGTCCCACGCAAGTCTGTAAAATCGCCTTCCCTGGGGGGCACCCGGCCCACGGGGTGGAGAGAAGCGGGAGAGAAAGGCAGCAGCGGAAAAATAGAATCCACGCCCGCCGCTCTCGCGGCAGCTACGGGGGTGGTGGCGGCGGCAGCAATGGCAGTGTCGTTGGTGCCAGCAGCGGAAAAAAAAAAAAAAATTTAAAAAGTCTCCTTGCCTTGCCGCGGGCTCCGCTGTGTTCCCGTTTCTGTCTCGCTCCGATTCAGACCGTAATCTGCTGTTATTCCTCACTCACAGAGCACTTTCATTTTGGGGTATTTGCTTTCAATGGTTCAGCTCTGCGGGTTTCCTCCCCCACTCCCCTGTCTCTGGGGGCAAGCCTCCGGTCCCTCTTACTTGTTTCTACCTTTTTGCCGATGGTCCTTGTCTCCCATGGTGATCCAAAAGTGTGAAATATCACATTTCAGGCTGATTTCATGGGTGTTCACAGTGGTCCTGTAGTGGGTTTTTTTGCTGGAATTCAGTTCTCTTCAGGGAACTCCCCGACATGCGGTCACCTGGCCTTCCGCCATCTTGAAGCTCATGAAAACCCTGATGTAACCCTCCTACAGAGAAAGGGGGTTACTCCCAGGAGAGGGCAAGGACATCAGAAATACAACTGAGATCCTAGAACTCCTTGCAGCCATCTGGGCCCCAGAAAAGGTGGCCATAATCCATCGCCCTGGCGAGATGGGTTTTCTATCAAAAGGGAGACTCTAGGGAAGCAGTCGGGTAACTGGCTGGCAGATCAGGCAGCTCAAGAGGCTGCCCTCCAAGGAGCCACCTGCCTACTGATGCTCCCTCCTGCGGGGCTGCCCGAACCCCCTGCCTACTCCGAGGATGACTTCCACACAGTCCAGAAAACAGAGACCACTAATGACCTCCATGGATGGACAGGCTCCAGGATGGTAGAATTTTCCTTCCACAAGCCCTGGGTCAACAACTTCTACAACAACTTCATAAAACAGAAACAAAAACAAAACAACAACAAAAAAAACACAACACCTCATCTGGGTAAAACCAAACTAAACAGACTAATCAGAAAAGAATTCTTCTTCCCCCACTGAGACCAACTTACCCAAGACATCCTTCAAAGGTCTGTAGCCCGCTAGCAGACTAAGAGCACGAAGGTCATTGTAAACTCCCCAGGCACTAGAGACCGCGGACTGACCCTTGGTAGACACTGGGAAATAGATTTTACAGAAATCAAGCCAAGTCAGTACGGTTAGAAATACCTCCCAGTTCTGCTAGACACATTCTCAGGATGAGTAGAAGCATTTCCTGCTAAAACTGAAACTGCACAGATAACTGTCAAAAAGATTTTAAATGACATTATCCCATGATATGAGCTATTCATTTCTGTGGGATCTGATAATTGGCCCGCTTTTATATCTAAAATTACTGAAGGAATTGCTAAATCACTGGGAATCAACTGGAACCTACATTGTGCATATCACCCCCAGAGCACAGGCCAGGTAGAAAGAATGAATCAGATCTTAAAGGAGACCCTAACTAAATTATCCATAGAGACCAGCGAGGGGTGGATGGCGCTCCTTCCCTTTGCCCTCCTTAGGGCATGATGCACGCCATACATAAGGGATTTAACTCCATTTGAGATTTTATTTGGCAGACCACTGCCGCTGCTTCCCAAAGCTGAGCTAGAGATAATATCAGAAACCGCTAATTATAACCTGCTTCAGTCATTACAGGCTCTTCAAAAAGTTCAGAAAGAAATAATAAAGACGGTTTGCGCAGCCATCCAAGGACCTGTTCCTGCGGACCCCACCCCTTCCAGCCTGGAGACCAAGTGTGGATCGAGAGACATGAGGTTGAAGCTTTGAGCCCCAAGGGGAAGGGCCCTCACCTGGTGACCTTGGCCACCCCCATGGCGACAAATGTTGGCGGCATCCATTCCTGGATATGCCACTCACAGGTGAGAAGGTCACTGCCTCTCCAGAGGATGGGACACCAACACAGCCTAATAAGTGAAAAGCTGCCAAACCCAAGGCTGGAAAAAATCCACTAAAGATAAGACTTGTTTGGGTCTCCTCCTTTTCGCCCTGATCTTTCTAAATTGGCCCCCACCCTTGAGACCTCTGGGCCCCAGTCGAGGTACCAATATGCCCCGGGGAACTTCTCCTGGTAGATACAAGACACCGTCACTGGGGCTGTTATTTCAGCCTACCACAGAGAAGGACAGCCTATATTCCCATTTAATCTAAGTTCTGGTCCAGGATGCAAATGCTGAGGTCACAGGCCTCTAATTTATCCAGAAGGCCAACCCCCACCCCAAATCATGTATATTAGTACACATAGTTCCCCAGATTTATATCTATGGGGGGACTAAGGAAAGGAACACCTGAATCTCACCCAGGCTGCCAGAGCCAAACAAGCCGTCAATTATAGTGCCCCTACTTGGGCTAGGAATAGCCAGTTCCACCACTGTAGGTACAGCCTCTTTAACAATGGGAGATAAAAACCTCAAAGATCTAAGCCAACAAAGCAGATAAGGATCTAGGACTTTTAGAAAGTTCTATATCCAGGCTTGAACAACAAGTCAACTCTGGCCAAGGTTGTCCTAAAAATAGACAGGGCCTCGACTTATTCTTCCTTAAACAAGGAGGCCTCTGTGTGGCTCTGGGAGAAACTTGTTGTTTTTACCCTAACCACTCCAGAGTCATTAGGAACACCCTGGCTCCAGTCCGAGAAAATCTCACACAAAGAAAACTACAAAGGCAGGCCTCTAACAATTGGTTTCAATCTCTGTTCTCCTGGTCTCCTTGGCTCACGGCTTTAATATCTGCAATAGGAGGCCCATTGCTATTGCTAGTATTGGGAATAACACTGGGACCGTGCGTAGTTCGAGGCATCCTAAACCATGTCAAAGACAGAATGCCACGCAGTCAGAATTATGGTACCTAGAGCCCAATACAACCCTTGGGCCATGGAAGAGTCGACGATTTAACTCAAGGTACTCAAGGGGTTCAGTGGTCACCAGATACCCAGAATGGCAGTTGTGAGGCTAACTAGGACATCTGACCCTAGGTGAGTCCAACAATATAAACATTTCTCAGAACTCGGAGCTGAAAAGCACTCAACCAGCCCCTGGCTGATTGCAAACCTATAATAAATCACCCCACTGTGCTATCATACATAACCAGCTACTCCCGCTTCTGTAAAAGAATAAGCTTACTGCTGTTGCTTTGCCACTGAATGGAGACATGTCCATCTGGATATGTTCTGTTTCTTTGGAGACATGCCCCCCAGGATATGTTTTGTTTCTTTAAAAACCCAGAGCACCCTAGGATCGGGGCTCTCTCGCAGAGACCTGACTCTAGTGAGAGATCACTGGCCAGCTATAACAAAACTCTCATTGTTTAACCCTTAATGGTGTCGGCAGTGATTCACTGAGCACACCCTGTAACAGACCCAGAAGATGGAGAAAAAAATCCTGTAACAAAGGGTACCAGGGAGGTTTCTTCATTCTCTTATCTTTTGTGCCCAGAATGCATCTTTCTGCTTATTTTCTTTAATGAAGCAGACATGCGATGTGTGCTCGGGGCAGAAATGGAGTGCACGCTTGGAGATTTGGTCCTGTCATTCTGACCTTGGTAACTGCTACAGTGTAGCCTCCCTGGGTCCTGGGGGCGGAGCCCAGGAACACTGAAACTGAAAATTCCCTTTATCACCCTCCAGTAACATCTCCTCATGGGGGTTCTCCTGGCTGTTCTTCTGACAGTTTCCTCAAGGCCATTCTGCGTGACTGTAACCATTGGGTCCCAGAGACCATGATGCACATGGTAGGCATCCAACTGACACAATGTTATGCAACCAACCATTGCATTCCATCTAATCTGCAAATGTACCCACAAAAGATTTTTAATTACCTTCTTTCATTAACTTTCTGATATTTGCAAAATCTGTAATGTCCTTTACTATTCCTGACAATGGCTGTTTCCGTAATTTGCTTTTTAAAAAATTTTTTTAAACCAGTCTTCCTAGTGGCTTGTCAACATTACTGGTCTTTACAAAGAATCGATTTATGACATCAGTTTTTACATTTATTGCAATTATACTAATTTATCTTACTTTTCTTGTTTCTTCACTCCAATTGTTTTATTTTAATAGGAGGCTGTTTATAAATTTTTAGATGGATGTTTAGGGCATAGATTTTTATCCTTTTTCAATTATGCATTTAAACAATTCTGCTTGAAATACAATTCAGAATTTTGTCATTAGGATTTTCATTATCATTCAGTTTAAAATCTAATTGTTATCCAGAATAGTTTTTTAGTCTCTAGGTTATCTAGAAGTAAACTGCTTCTCTAGAAACAGACGGGATTAAAAAAAAAATGATGTTGTTGGTTTTTCTCTTAATTCTATTTTGGTCAGAGAACATACTCAGTTTATTTCCATCACTTAAAATGTACTGACATTCGTTATGACCCAGAATATACAGTTTTTAAAATGTACCATGTGCCCCAGAAAATTATATCCTCTGAAGTTGTTGGGTGAGATGTCAAGTCTGACCATGTATGTTCCAATTCAAAACTTTACTACGCTATAGATTATCTGCCTGCGTGTTCTATCAGTTACTAAGAGAAATATATTATTTTCCACCATAATTTTTAATATTTCTTTCAACCCTGACAATTCCTTGCTTTATGTGTCAAGACACCATTATGCATGCACTCACATAAAAATGTTCATTTTATAGGTGGATTAATATTTTTATCAATATTAAGTGCCTCCATGTCAAGCAATATTTTTGCCTTAAATTATGTTCTGATTAATGTAGCCATATCAGTATTTTTTTCAGATTTAATTTATTTATTTGAGACAGAGGGTGAAAGAGAAAGCTCAAGCAAGGAGGGGGAAGGGCAGAGGGAGAAGCAGACTCCCCACTGAGCAAGGAGCCTGATGTGGGACTCAATTCCAGAACCTGAGATCATGACCTGAGCTGAAAGCAGATGGTTAACCAACTGAACCACCCAGGCGTCCCCATAGTATTTTATCTGCACAATTTATGCTGTCAACCGTGTATCATCATCTCTTAGGTCTTTCTCTTGGAATTGAGATATGGATGACTTTATTTTTTTTTAATTTTTTTTAAAGATTTTATTTATTTATTTGACAGAGAGAAACACAGCGAGAGAGGGAACACAAGCAGGGGGAGTGAGAGAGGGAGAAGCAGGCTTCCTGCCAAGTAGGGAGCCCAATGTGGGGCTCAATCCCGGGTCTCCAGGATCATGATCTGAGCTGAAGGCAGTCGCTCAACCAACTGAGCCACCCAGGCACCCCGAGATATGGATGACTTTTAAAATCCTAGTTTGATAAATCATTTTTTATATGGAGAACTTTATTTAGATTTAATAAAATGACTGATGAATTTATGCTTACATAGTATTTTTTTCAGTATTTTCTTTTTATTTGTTTTCTTCTGTTCCCATTTTTCCCCTTCTTTAAAATTTTTATTATTATTCTATTTTCCCTCTGTGTTGGCTAATGCATTACAATGCCCTTATTTCCTGGTTATAACAAAAACTTCAGTGTGTTCCCTTGATACCTTCCTCATTTCCCAGGAAAGTCAATGATTGAATATTTTAACTGCTTTTCCAGACTCCCAAATTACATAGTATAGATAACATGTGTATATTAATGTATATCCCTGTTACTCATGTTTATGTGCTTCTATAATGTCTGTTGTTCTATATAGTGTTCAGATATCCAATGTTACTGTTCTAGAGACCATTTATTCATTTATACCCATTGACACCTTTGCTATTTCAGCTTTTTATTATTTTGTGCACCAGCACTTATCTGAGATCATTTTATTTCTTTCAAAAGAACACATTTGAGTGTATTTTTAATGTTCTGTTGCTGATTGTGCACTGTTTTTTATCTTCAAACTTCATTTTAATTTCAGCTTTTGACAGATAATTTCAGGAAGTATGATTCTTGGTTGTTGGGTTCCCAAGATCATCCTGTCACTTAAGTATAATCTAGAAGAAGTCATAAGTCTCAGCACATCCTGTACTCAAAATTGAGATTTACTGCCATGGCCTAGCAAGGCTATGCACCTCCATGATAAGGCCAAAAGACAAGAAAAGAACATAGAGGGATCATCTGCAGGTTTCCTTATGCTCTTTCCCTTCTGATGGCTCACACAGAGCACACTTTTCCCTTAGCAGCAAAAAGGCAGCAAAATGTGTGTGATTTTGTGTGCAGAGAAGTCTGTAACATACTCAACACTCAACATTTTGAGTAGGGCTGGTTCCATGGACACCTGCTGCCTAGCCCATACCGAAGTTCTAGACTTCCAGGTGTTCTGCATAGGCCATAATGTTTTCATAAAAAGTCCAGGCATGATGAACACCCTTTTCAATTACCTGATTACTGGGACACCCTAGAAACCATTCCAAGATGCAACCCAAGGCCAACATGAGAAGAACATTAGAACTACATTGCTAATTATTTTTTAAGTAATCTGAATATCTGACTCCTATGCCTTCTGCTTAGCTTTATGACTTTTTATAAAAGTCAACAGATCATGTTTTTAAAAAATATTTTATTTATTTAACAGAGAGAAACACAGCTGGAGAGGGAACACAAGCAGCGGGAGTGAGTGAGAGAGAGGCAGGCCTCCCATCGAGAAGGCAGCTCGATGAGGGGCTTGATCCTGGGACTCTGGGATCATGACCTGAGCTGAAGGCAGAGGCTTAACAACTGAGCCACCCAGGCACCCCAACAGGTAGTATTTTTTATGCATTTTTAAAAATAATGAATTTTCCTAGAGGAGGAGTCCAAGATACCAGAGGAGTGGGAGACCTAAATTTCACCTGGTCCAGGAATTCAGCTAAGTAGCTATCAAACCACTCTGAACACCTACAAATTCAACTGGAGAATGAAGAAAAGAATAGTAGCAACTGTACAAACAGAAAAGTGATCACTTTCTACAAGGTAGGACATGTGAAGTGGATCTGAGGCGATATATGGGAAGATATACCATAGGAGGAGGGAGCCTCCATCAGCCAGTTGGAGAAAGTGACAGAGATTGGGGCACAAAACCAAAACTTTTAAAAGTCTGCTCTGTTGAGGGACATTGCTCCAGTGACTCGCACGGACAGTGTGGTCTCAAGACCCACAGGGTTACAGAAAGAACGAGGGTGCCCGAGTGTGGCCGAGAACCCAGGTATTGGAGCAGGGAAGCCAGCTGCAGACAGAACTGAGGAGTGGGCTCTCAGCTCGGGGTTGCCATAAACCATGATCTGTGGGAAAGTCAGGCCACTGCTCTTCGAGAAAGGGCCCAAAAAGTGGCAGAACCAGGGACAGCTTGCTTCCTCCCCTGGGAGTGGCACAGGAGAACAAAGCACAGCATGCCTTCTTGATCAAAACTCTTTACAGGTAGGGATATAGGGTACATACCTCAATATCATAAAACCCATCCTCTGAAAAGCCAATAGCAAACATCATTGTCAATGGGAAAAACTGAGAGCTTTTCCCCTAAGGTCAGGAACATGGCAGAGATGTCCACTATCATCAATGCTATTAAACATAGCACTACAAGTCCTAGCCTCAGCAATCAGACAACAAAAATAAAATAAAGGCATCTGAATCAGCAAAGAAGAAGTCAAACTCTCACTCTCTGCAGATGATAGGATACTTTATGTGGAAAACCCAAAAGACTCCACTTGAAACTGCTAGAACTCATACAGGAATTCAGTAAAGTCTCAGGATATAAAATCAATGCACAGAAATCAAAAACAACAAGACAGAAGAAAGAGAAATGAAGGAGTCAATCCCATTTACAATTGCACCAAATACATAAGATATCTAGGAATAAATCTAACCATGGGACAAAGGGTCTGTATGCAGAAAACTGCAAAATACTAAGGGAGAAATGGAGGAAGACACAAAGAAATGGAAAAGCATTCCATGCTCATGGATTGGAAGAACAAATATTGTGAAAATGCCTATGATACCCAGAGCAATCTACACATTCAATGCAATTCCTATCAAAATACCATCATCCTTTTTCAAAGAAATGGAAAAAAATAATCCTAAAATTTTTATGGAACCAGAAAAGACCTTGTATAACTAGAGGAATGGTGAAAAAGAAAACCAAAGCTGGTGGCATCACAATTCCGGACTTCAACGTCTATTACAAAGCTGTAAGCATCAAGACAGTACGGTACTGGCACAGAAACAGACACATAGATCAATGGAAGAGACCAGAGAACTCTTAAATGGATCTTCAACTCTATAGTCAAGTAACCTTCAGCAAAGGAGAAAAGCATATCCAATGTTATAAAGACAGTCTCTTCAACAAATGGTGTTGGGAAAATTGGACAGCCACATGCAGAAGAATGAAACTGGACCATTTCCTTATACCATACACAAAAATAGACTAAAAGTGGACCTCAATGTGAGACAGAAATCCATTCAATCCTCTAGGAAAACACAGACTGCAACCTCTTTGACCTTGACCGCAGGACCACCTTCCTGGATGCATTGCCAAAGGTGAGTGAAGCAAGGGACTTACTTAATCAAGATAAAAAGGTTTTGCACAGCAAACGAAACAGTCAACAAAAACAAAAGAAAACCAACAGAATGGGAGACGATATTTGCAAATTACATATCAGATAAAGGGCTAGTATCCAAAATCTATGAAGAACATATCAAGCGCAACACCCAAAAACAAATAATCCAATCAAGAAATGGGAAGAAGACATGAACAGACATTTTTGCAAAGAAGACATCCAAGCGGCCAAGAGACACATGAAAATATGCTCAACATCACTCGACATCAGGGAAATACAAATCAAAACCACAGTGAGATACCCTGTCACACCAGTCAGAATAGCTGAAGTTAACCAGTCAGGAAATGACAGATGTTGGCAAGGATGCAGAGAAAGGGGAACCCTTCTACGCTGTTGGTGGGAACGCAAGCTGGTGCAGCCACTCTGGAAAACAGTATGGAGGTTCCTCAAAAAGTTGAAAATAGAGCTACCCTAGGTACTTTGTACTACTGGGTTGTACTACTGGGTGTTTACCCTAAAGATACAAAGATACAAATGTAGTGACCCGAAGGGGCACATGCATCCCAATGTTTATAGCAGCAATGTCTACAATAGCCAAACTACGGAAAGAACCTAGATGCCCATCAACAGGTGAATGGAAAAAAAAAAAAATGTGGTATAAATATATACACTGGAATATTATGCAGCCATCAAAAATGAAATTTTGCCATTTGCAAAAACATGGATAGAACTAGAGGTTATTATGCTAAGTGAAATAAGTGAATAAGGGAAAGACAATTATCATTTGATCTCACTGGTATCTGGAATTTCAGAAACAAGACAGGGGAACATAGGGGAAGAGAGGAAAAAATGAAATGGGACAAAACCAGAGAGGGAGACAAACCATAAGAGACTATTAATCCCAGGAAACTAACTGAGGGTTGCTGGAGTGCAAGTGTGGGCAGGAGGGATGAGGTGGCTGGGCGATGGATACTGGAAAGGCTTTGTGCTATGATGAGTACTGTGAATTGTGTAAAACTGATGAATCACACAGCTGTAGCCCTGAAACAAATACTATTTTACATGTTAATAATTAAATAATTTTCCACTTAAGATTTGTCTCCAAGATTGATGACAATGTGCTAAGATTTGTTTTCTTCTACATTTATCCTGCTTTGCTGCTTATTATATTATTTTATTTTACCTTTTTTTAAGAGAGAAAGAACGTGAGTGCAGTGTTGGGCGGGGAGTAGAATGAGAGGAAGAGAGAGAATCTCAAGCAGACTCCTTGCTGAGTGGACAGAACAAAACCAGGCTCAATCTCTTAACTGTGAGATCATGACCTATCCAAAATGAAGAACGGGAGGCCCAACCCACTGAGCCAGTCAGGTGTCCCCCACTTTGGTGCTTTTTATTTTTATTTATTTTTTAAAAGATTTAATTTATTTATTTGACAGAGTGAAACACAGCTAGAGAGGGAACACAAGCACAGGGAGTGAGAGAGGGAGAAGCGGCTTCCTGCCGAGCAGGGAGCCCAATGCAGGTCTCGATCCTGGGACACTGGATCATGACCTGAGCCAAAGGCAGACACTTAATAACTGAGCCACCCAGGTGTCCTGTTTGGTGCTTTTTAAATGCAGTGCTTTAAATCTATTGCTGGATATCTTCTATCACTTTTACAAAACTTTCAGGCTTATCTCTTCTTACGCATTTGTCCCTTTTTATTTCTGTTCTTCCCCAAAGATCCCAGTTATTTATATGCTGGATGTTTATATTGCATATACAGTAGTAAGCCCCCAGTGAAGAAATGCTGTTGCCCAAAACTCAGAAAACCTCGGAAAACCGCCACATCACTACTTATCTCTTAAGGATAAGCACTATCCTGACTTTTACAATGGTTTAGTTGAATAGTTTGTTCTTCATTATCTGATTAATGTATTCAAACTGTATTAACAACCACATTAACTTCCTTCAGTTTAAATCAATGTCAAAATAGTGATAACAACAGTAAAAAAAATTGATTTCATCATTGCTTTTAGACGGGGAAACACAGGCTCAGTTTCTCTTCCCATATCCTGCCCCTTGACCTTTATGCTCATCCTCTTCTGGGATGCAATCCATAGCCAAGAGATAAATAAAACAGCATTTATCAGAAATTGTTCTTGGAACTTGATATCCAGGCACAGCTGATTCTGCTTAAAATCTCTGACAGCTCCTCACGAGTCTTGGGCTACAGTTTGAGCTTCTTATCCTTTTACTCACAAGACTCATGTATTCTGCCTCAATAATACAGCTTCCGTTTCCATCCTGAGTGTGGACTCAGTTCCCATATGCCGTAACCATGTCTCAAACTTATTAAAAGACTCCGAATTCCTTCATCATGGTCTTAGATTTTTCACTGTAGATATGTGAATAGTTTAAATATTCATTTTGCTCTTGTTCTTTGCCAAAATATATTATTCAAATTACAACTGAGTTTCAGTTTTATCCTTTGAAAAATACCATTAACTTCTATGATACAGAATGAAATATTTCTGAGCACTACTCATTCTTTTTATTTATATTGATATCTATTGTATGATTAAAATGCCTGTATATTACGTGTTTGATAAAGAAAAAATTTTGTTATTAAAATAACTATTTCATGGACCCCGTGCGTGGCTCAATTGATTAAGTGTCTGCTTTGGGGTCAGGTCAAGATCTTGGGATCCTGGGATTGAACCCTGCATTGGGCTTTGTGTTCAGTGGGGAGCTCACTTCTCCCTCTCTCACTGCTCCTACCCCTGCTCATGGTCTATCTCAAATAAATAAATGGAAAAAAATCTTAAAGAAATAAAATAACTATTTCATTATTAGTTAATAAGACATATTTATGATCACTAAGCAAATTCTATTTTATCAATGAGTTCTTATAATTCCTCATCAAATTAAAAAAAAAGCCAGGAGTAGTTTTTTAAAAAGATTTAAAATTAAAAAAAAAATAAAAAATTTTAAATATAATTGTTTTTTAATTTAGCCAATATTTTATTCTTCTCTATCACTGCTCATGATCTATTAGTATCAAAGCAACATAATAGGGAAGCCCACTGAATCCTTTTACAAATGACCTAGTCAATAAGGCTCTGATTCTTACATAATTTTGGGGGGTTCCCCCCCCCAGGAGTCTTATGAAAGAAATTACACTACAGATCAACAGAAGTCATTCGTTGATGAGGTTTCACACAAAAAGCTGCGTTCATTCTTCCTACTTAGCTACAGAATCTATGAGACCTTAATTCCAAGCAATAAGACACAGACATTAGCTTTGAAAGGAAGGGCCAATAGACATTTACAATAATCTACTGACATTTTGTGGAAATAGGGGGAGGGATCTACAGTAGCTGAAAAGAAACACTGATGTAGTATGATTTTTGAAATATGAAAGAGGAACCCTCTTACATTCTTGGTGGGAATGCAAGCTGCTGCATCCACTTTGGAAAACAGTGCAGAGATTCCTTAAAAAATTAAAAATAGAGGTACCTTATGACCCTTAAATTGCACTACTGTGTATTTACCCCAAAGATACAGATGTAGTGAAAAGAAAGGCCATATGTACCCCAATGTTCATTGCAGCAATGGCCACAATCGCCAAACTGTGGAAAGAGCCAAGGTCCTTTCAACAGACAAATGGATAAAGAAGATGTGGTCCATATATACAATGGAATACTATGCTCCATCATAAAGGATGAATACCCAACTTTTGTAGTAACATGGACCAGATTGGGGGAGTTTATGCTCAGTGAAATAAGCCAAGTGATATAAGCCAAGCAGAGAAAGTCAAATATCGTATGGTTTCACTTATTTGTGGAGCATAAGGAGTAATATGGAGGACAATAGGAGAAGGAAAGGAAATTTGAACTGGGGTAAATCAGGAAGGGGGATGAAACATGAGAGACTTTGGACTCAGAAAAAAATCTGAGGGTCTTGGAAGGGAGGGGGTGGGGGGATGGGTGAGCCTGGTGGTGGGTACTGAGGGCACAAATTGCATGGAGCACTGGGTGTGGGGCGATAACAGTGACTCTTGGGACACTGACAAAATAATGTAATAAAAAAAGTAAGATTTATGGTTTTTACTTGCCAGGATAAAAAAAAAAAAAGAAATATGCCTGTTTTCCTTTCTTTCACTACATTTGTGCCAAATTATAATAATCACACAGAAAAGAAAACTAAACACATTCTAATGAAACTACAGATTCTGTTGATTAAATAGGCTAATCATGCACAGCTTTAAGGTCATGTTGAGAATAAATATGTTTAAAAAAACATTAGCATCCACTAGACTCGTGTAATTAAAATTTTTACAAAATATGTAAATAGTTCATAGTTACAATTCCCATTACCAACTACATCAGGTGAGATTACCTTCTATAGGAGAAAAACTTTGATGTTTGCATCCCAGAAAGAATAATTCTACATGTACTCATGAGACAAAGGCCTTTCACAAGAGGTAGGAATAGCAGGCCTCCTGCTGGTGAATGATTTTCTTTAATTTGCTGTGATGCCTCCCTATTAAATTTAAAAAAATTATGAGATTATAGTTCATACTGAAAGTGTATGGGGAAAATCATCACAGTTATTGCCAAAATGCACCATCTACTATAGTCAGGAAGTACAATGATGACAGACTTTTGTTGATGAAACATACTGGCAGGTAACTATTTGGAGATGCATTATCTATCCTTCCAGGAAATCATGAACCTACTGTGATGGGAAGGCAGAGGGGAAACAGAACCATGATGAGCCATTCCAAGTTAAATTAAAATTGTGTTTTCAAAACATAGTTTTATTCAGCACAAATTAATAAGCGCGCGCACACACACACACACACACACACACACACACACACACACACCTACCTCTATGCTTCTAAGGCAAGTAACATACCTTACTCTTCATCTTTTCCTGCTTCCCAGCTTTGCAGACTTTGAACAGTCTTCTTGCCATTGCTGTGTCAGGAGTGCTTGCGCATGCTCTAAGTTCTAGCACAATCCTCATTTCCACTCTAAGTTTCACCACTAAGTCTATCAGAAAGGTCTCTACCTCTCTACGTTTATAGCACTCATTATGTTCAGGTACTCATTCATCATCACAAGTATTGCTGCATATCTGCTGTGTGCTGGGGCACAGGGCAGGGAGGATACAACATGGATAGGACTTGTCTAATGAAAGAGAATTAGTATAGACAAAGTGACAGTATCACATGCATCTACGTGTCCCTTCTCCTATTTTGTGCAGATCATGAGCTTTTTTTTAAAGGAGTTTTCCTGTTTTGTTGACAGTTGTACTATTTTCTTCCTATTAGTATCTAGCAGGGGCATTGAGTTATTGCTCCCTATACATTTGTTGAGTTTTACTCACCAAAGCAGCATATATATTTACAGATTTTAATGTATTTATATAACAAAATTATAGATGCTAGTTCTTTCTTTTATTTTGTTTTTAAAGATTTATTTGACTGAGAGAGACCGCAAGAGAGAGAACACAAGCAGGCTCTTGGCTGAGCGGGAAGCCCACATGGGGCTCAGTCCCAGGACCCCGAGATCATGACCTGAGCTAAAGGCAGATGCTTAATCAACTGAGTTACCCAGGCACCCCTGGAATTTATTTATTTTTTATATTTTTTAAACAAACTTATTTTTTTTAAATAAGGAATACACAGAGAAGTGGAAAGATCATTAGCATAGACCTAGATGAAGTTCCAAAGTGAACACACTAATGTAGCCACAACCCAGGGAAAAAAAGAAGAGTATCACAATTATCTCAGAAACATGACCTGAGCCGAAAGCAGACACCTAATGACTAAGCCACCAAGGCGCCCCTAGAGATGCCAGTTATTAAGAATACATTTCCATGTAAGTATGATGGCCATACTTATAGTTGGGTAACTGACTACCTATAGCCATGATGCAGAGCCTGGGAAGGTCCCTTATTCATCCAGAACCTAATGATAGGACTATGACAGTTGGAATTAATTCATGGAAAGGATTAAATGTTTTTTAAAAAGTATAATAAAAAATACAAACTGTAAAGAGAGTATGTTTGCAAAGAGATATATTAACCTTAAAATGTGACACCATATTTTCACTTGAGTGCCATTTACTAGAGAGAAGATTGGAGAACAAAACCCAACAAGCAAACAAGGGACTTCACTCCCTGGGAGTCAGTCTTTCATTTCAATTGAACAAATATTAAATACAATGTGACAATTATTTCAAGCAGCACAGGGACAGTACAAGGACAAATGCTTTGAATTCCTGTATTTTTACCGTAGTGTGCGGATCTGCAGGAGCTAAGTAACCAGAGGTCTACAATGGTGTATACTCAGAGTTATATCCTTGGCGAAGTAAAGAGTAAGGAGGTTCATTTCAATTTTAATTAATGCACAATTGATCAAAACACAAAAACATTGCTAATTTTGATAAAAAATGCTATCAGAAACCATCTTTCAAGGACACAGTGAGATATGGAGAAATAGCATATTTCGGAAAGAGACATTTGTGGAATGAATGAATGAATAGAACATGAACTAAGTAAATTAATGAAAAAGAACCTTTCAGAGTTTTTTCCCCCCTCAATGAACAGTTCCATAGAAAGTCCTTCAGCTTTAAATTCCCTTTGAAACTCAACAAATAATATTTTCCTAATAAAGAAATCATTTAGAAAAAAAAGAGACAGCAGAGCAGAACCTCCCCATAGAACCAACTATTCTGAAAGAATATATGGAATTTTATGTTGCCTAAAAATAATGACTTTCATTTTCTGCAAGTTTAATAACTCAGGCACTACAATAAACACTTTACATATACTATTTCAGTAACTCTTGTTACAACCTAGAAGATTAATCATCACATCATTGTTTTGTATAAGAGAATAGAGCAATGGGATATATGACTTACCCAGGATCCCAAGGGTGGTAGAGCCAGGCTAATGAGACTCCATCAGAGCCAGCACTCTTCAACAGGGGACCCACTGCCTCTCCACAAGACCACGTGCAACTTGGTGGCTTCCTTTCGATTCACCAACATGGCCAATCACACATGGAGGTGATTACTTCACTTTGGGTTTGAGCTAAATGAATACAGATAATTAGATACATTAAATTTTTGTAATTTCCCTCTCATATCAAATAGATCACTTCTCCTAAGTTTCCATAATAATAGAGGAAGTATGGCCAACATTTGGAGACTTTCATTTTTTTCTTGATGTCAAGTATCTCCTTAAATCACCTTCTAAGATATATGTGTATGTAATCTGAAACACCAACGATAACCATTTGCTTCCACTTATGCTTTAACTTTTTAGTTTTAGTTGAAACAGTTATACAATGTAAGGTATTTCTGTTCCAGTGCATAAGTTCATGTGGGGTCTTTGTGTACGAAGGAAAACATTCAGATATGATTTAAGTCCTTATCGTGTTATAATCAAAGACTAACGATGTACAGAATTTAATAAAATGTAGTGAAGAACTGAGTTGTCCAATGTGTTGAAGATGCCCAAATACTTTCCAGGCTGTTCATACCATTTTTAAGGATTTCATCAAATTTTTCTTAAATACATTATGATTGTTATTTGGTGAAGGTCCAGTGCTGGTAACTTTGGAACTTATAGACAAAACAATCATAACTACAGGATCCCAATTTTAACTTTTAACCTATGGTTACTCCAGCTAAGGCTGTATGATCTGCATAGGAACACATAAAATATGTTATGTGCCACCAAGTGTTAAAGATTGTGTTTATGCCACTGGGGCTCACAGGAAGGGCACACCCCATTGCAGCATCTGTAAGGAAAGGGAAATCACCAGACTCAAGGATGTGAGAAAAAGGACAACATCTCAGAAAGGAGAGAAAACCAAAGTCAATTTAAGTGTCAAGGAAAAAATGACAATAGCAGAATTTAATATTGACCTGACACGTAGAGTGTAAAAGATACCAGAGGAGGAAAGATTGAATGCAGGGTATTATAATAACCTACTCTTAGAGGGAAGTACTTAGAGTCTGAGGATGTATTTGCTTTTCTAAAGAAAGATTTACCTACAAATTTACTAAGAGCTTCTGTGACCTACGCTTTCTGATCCCTGGCCGAAGGCGATGTGTCTGGAAAGCCACATGTTCTCTGGAATGTAGTGACAAGGAAGTATACAGTTAATTAGAAAAATCTGAGAGAAGCAGACAAGAGCATGGAAACCCCGTGAATATAGGGGAATTTTTTAAATGCTGCTCTAAAATGCCATCTAACAGTAATCAAGACATCGATCATGCAAACAGTCACCATGGTTGCTTGCAGCCTGTGATCTCCTCCTGCCAAGGGATTCTGCCTCTTCATAGTCACACAGCTTAGAGTCAGCCATATAACAGGGACTGGACAATCCATGGTGTTGAACTGGATTAAAACAAGATGTCACCCAGAAGATGGTATCTTGAAGTGGGGAGGTAGATAGAGCTACATACCGCAAAGCGTGTAAATATGAGTATGCAATGCTATGGAACAAAATGGAGGGGGCGAATAATGAGGGAAGGCATTTTGGGAAGTCTTACACGAGTGGGGTATTTTCTTTTTGTCTTTTTTTTTTTTTAAAGATTTTATTTATTTGACAGAGAGAAACACATCCAGAGAGGGAACACAAGCAGGCGGAGTGAGAGAGGAAGCAGGCTTCCTGCCGAGCAGGGAGCCCAATGTAGGACTCGATCCCGGGTCTCCGGGATCATGACCTGAGCCGAAGGCAGTCACTTAACCAACTGAGCCACCCAGGTGCTCCAACGAGTAGGGTATTTTCATCCAGGTCTAAAAAAATGAATAAGGTAGGAAATAGGAGTGTGTGGGCAGACTGTCCTAGGGTTGGGACGTGGAGAAGATATGCTGTAGTGATGTAACCCATTAATGTAAAAGCACAGGACAAAAATAAATAAAATTCAAAAATAAACTACATAGATACATCTTTTATATTTTATTCTGTTCATATATGGCAATTTATATGCATAAAATAGGAAATAGATACTATGTAATATATGATATGTATATTATGTTATATATTATACTATACTATATGGTATCTCTATATATTTTATGGTATCTGTTTCATATTATATCCTACACATACATTATATACACAGTCTCATAATCACACAAAAAAGTGGACAGCAAGCTCCATTTCAACAAGCAGTTACATATCAAGGAATTTAGCTTGTTAGCCCTATTCCGAGTAGGTTAAAATGAACAAATGATACGAGATACTGTGTAACTGGTATTTATTTTCTCTGTATTCCACATAGAAATAATGAAGGCAATGACTAAGAAAAAAATGTGACAAGAATGACTGATAGTAATCAAAGTATTATAGCAAGAAGATGCGACACCAAAGGGGCTTTGCAGACCCAGAAGTCATCAGTCATGTGCAACAAACTCCCTGAATTACACTTTTTGTGTAATCCTCTAGACAGGAGGATATATTTTATAGTCGAGTCACATAGACAATTAGAAACCACATTAGAACTGAAATAATAAACTAAACCCAAGCTAAAACAGTGAGGACGCAGCTGAACGGTAACATACAGAGAAAGAAGAGAACAGGCACCACTGCTATCACTGATGTTCTCTTTCTTCTTTTTCTTAGCCCCTCTCTCCTTCTCTTCCTCTTCCCCCTCCCCTCCCCTTTCCTTCATCTTTGCCCATGGCAATTTTGTCAAAGAGACAAGGTGAGAATTCTGTGTTCGGTCTCAACATTTTCTCCAAATGATTCAAGCCTGAAGTTAGCGAGTCAGATGCATACATCAATTATTCACATCCAATTTTCAAGTGCCTCGCTTTTGCTTTGCCTTTCTTTATATGTACTATTTTTCACCTGCTGAATTTGTGTTCTCAGAATGAAGCCATTTATGAAATTAAAAGTTGGTTTAAAACTGAACCCTATATCTCTGATAAATTTCAGTTGGGAACTCTCACTTTCACAGATAAACTCAGGTAAAAAAAACAAAGCCTGAGTCCTTCCTAAAGCTTATCACCAACAAATGCTTGTGTCCACTGGATTTAGTGGTACAATTACTGTCAAGTAGGTGGTGTATGCAGCCAGTGGACTTCATCATCAACATCAAACAGTTGAGAGGTCTTTGAGGAACATCTTGAGTAAGGTAACCAATCCAACAACCAGAAAAGAAAACATTTCTTCCAATATTATCTTTACTGAAGGTTCGAGTCTTCTGGGGAAGCCTAAACAAACACACCTAGATGTTTGTGTGTGTGACAAATAGAGAGCTGCATTGTAATTGGGGCTAGAAGAGGAGGGAAGATTTTTTATTGTTTCCCCATACACCTATGAAACCAGTTGCTATGCGGTGACACAACTCCTTTCACAAGGCCCCTTGAATTGGTGTTGATCTGAGAAAGAGGTCAGGACAGAAAGTGATGGAGCCCATTTCTTGGAAGATTTCATAGAATCAAGTGTACAAGCAGGAAAGATGTGGGGACCAGATAATAAAGCAGGGCACAAACTTAGGGACAGAGCCGTCCCACCACAGGACCGGCCCCCTCCTTATGGCGCCCTGAGGACACTGGGACACCCAGACATGCTGCTCAAGCCATCAGAAATGCCACCAGCAATGTGGGGTACAGATGGCCTGCCTTGAGCGGTGCGGTCTCTACAGGTTTTGCAAGGATGAAATGAAGGCAGAAGATTCGAACAAAACCCCGAACAACGAACACCTGTGCATGTATTAGTGAGCCTGGGGAATAACTGAACCTCTGGAGGGAGAGTATCACTCCAAAGAGCTGGGGGTCCCTCATCTGAATGGATGGGCCCCTGAGGCTGAATCTATTCTGGTTAAATCTTTGACTGTGACTGTTATTTATGACACAAAGGCTGTTTGAAATGTGAACTTGGGAGCCAAAGCAACATTCAGCAAAGACGGAGTACAAATTACCTTGCAGATGCTGGGGCTAGCCACGGCTCTTGGAGGACCGAGAAGGTTTCTGGGCACGCTGGCCACAACTGGGAACCCATGTTTCCTGGGGGGCGGGAACCGAGCACTGCACCCTGTTATCCTCACCAACCAACATCTTTCCTGCATGTCAAGAAATCAGAAATACAACCAGATTTTTAAAAAGTGTATCTTAAAATGTATTTTATACTTCTCTCCTTAAGGGAAATGCATGTGTGGAGTCCTATCAATTAGGGAAAGAGAAGGAGACAATGTTTTGTTATACAAACACACACACACACATTCTGCTTTGTTTCACTGACAGGACACAGCAAGCCCATTTCTGAAGACAGATGCTTTAGCAAGCCTCTCAAATCTGTGTCAGATATTACTGTGCTAATTTTACTGCCTCATTCCTAGCAAAAAAAAAAAAAAAAAGAGAGAGAGAGAGAGAGAGAAAGAAAGAAAGAAAAAGAAAGACAGAAAAGAAAGCATAAAAGGGAAAAGAAAAAATACAGCTTTCCTTTCCACAAGTTGGGAAGAGAACTGGTTGAGAGTCTGTAATTGGATTCCAAAGTAAAAGAGAAAATCAGAAAGGCATATTCACTGTACATCAACATTTTATGAAGAAAACGAAAGAAAAGCCATGTGTTTTCTATATATATGTTTTGAGCTTAGGGGAAAGCCATGGAACAGATGGTTGGCTAGTATCGGTTCACGGGCAGAAAGGGATTTGCTGCAACAAATTTAAGACCTCATAGTTATTTTAGTTATCTTTTCTTAATGAACTAGTTTGTCTCTTTCTTGTCAATTTGTAGGATTCATTGTTCCTTACAGGCATTTTGTCAATTGAGGACTCTTAATTTTAAGCAATGCAGGGTGATTTGGGCTGGGTTAGGCAGGAAAGGAAATACTAGGGTGTTCAGGGTATTATGGAAAGGACTGAAGATCCACTCTTGAAAAAGGAGTATTTTTCCATAGCATGGCATAGTAGAATTGTTATCCGGAAAGGAAATATAGCTGTAGAAGCAGGGAACTAGCTCTTTTGGTTAATTGCTAAGTGTCCAGACACAAATTTAACTCATTGAGGCTTTTCCTAGCTCATGGTTTTTAGGGTGGATCAATGTTACTCTTCTTCCTCACAATGCCTATGCTCTCTGCAAGAATGTAATTTTTGCATAAATATTTGAATTCATTCTCCCCCTCCCCCAACCCAAACCTGCTAGAGTTCAACTGAAAGTCCATTGAGGAGAATTAGTATCTTCATCTTCTTAAATGTTCCACCTTATTAATTTGGCATTATCTGTCCGTTTACTGAGATGATTGTCACAGTCACATGGTATATCAAAAAATTTCTCTCCATCATTATCTTGTATATTTGGTTCGGTTAATTCCTGATATTTTAAGGTTTTTGTTGCTGATGTGAATTGTGCATCTTTTCCCTTTAATTTTATGAAAGATATTTCATGGTGTAGAGGAATTTCCTGGACTTAGAGATTTTGCATTTTCTAATATTACTGACAGGAAAATAAAATGTTACTGATGATGGTATAACTATACCATTATAGCCCCTTTTCCAAAAGGTGATTCCTTTATCTTTGTTTCCTCATTGTTTTGACCATCTCTTATGTAATAAACAAAAGCATAGATAATGGGTGTCCTTATCTTGTTCTTTCTCTTAAAGAAACTGCTTCTAAGGATTCTCCCCACCGAAAACGATTAGTCTAGTTTGTATTAGCTAGTCTGTACAGAGTATGGAAATTCTCTTAAATTCTCATTTCTCTAAAAGATTTATAAAAAATAAATACAAAACTATATGCAGCATCTTTTTTATTACACTGAATCCAAAATGAATATGAAACTTTAAGTAGTTTTTCTTAATGCATTTCCCTTATCATACTGTTTTACTTCTTTAAATAATTTAGTGAATTATAATAATATTTTTTCTGATGTTAAAATATTCTTACATTTTGGGGATAAGCAAGTCCTGGTCAATACAGGTATTTTAAATACATGCATTTACATACATATTACATTACATATTGTGCATAATTTTATATAATGCAATATATACATAATACATAATGTAATATGTATGTAAATATATTTAAAATACACACCTAAAGTTGGTTATTCATGGTTTTAAGAGGTTTATTCCTATATAAATAAAATTAACCTGAAAATTTACCCTCCTATCTTTATCTAGTTGCCAAAGTTAACCTAATCTCAAGAAATATATTACCGGAATTTCCATATTTTCAGGTTTTACCACAATCTGGTAAAATCTGGTAAAATTTTTGTTCTCCGTGATTTTCAAATTCTGTCTTTACACGTGTCTGGATATCCAATAATCAGTTCACTGAAGTGCCTGGAAATGCATTTCAAGAAATGAAGCTAAGAAGAGTGTGCTTACTCCTGATTATATCAAGTCTCTTCCTCCCTGTGTCAACATCTCAGAATCATTTGTTCTAAATATTTTGTCTACTAATAACTAAGGAAGTTTAAGATAATCAGTACTTCTCTGGCCCGAAGGAAAAGTTATCAGACAACAAAACTCAATTTAAATTGAAGTTAATTAACCATTTATGTGCTATGTGAATACAATATCTCTCTTCCCTTTATCTGTCTCTCCCTTTCTATCTCTCTCTCTCTGAGAAATAATTTAGCATTCAGACAGTTCTTTGGATCCTAGTTACAGTGCTAAGATCAATGTTAGAAAATGTTAGAGAAACAGATAAAAAATGGACAGCTGAAGGTTTTCAGCATCAGTGACTTCACTGAACAAAAAAAGAGAATCTCAAAGGTAATGATTCTCAAACTTTTATAATGGATCCAAACTATGTCTGATAATTTCCTGGCAAACGAAGATAATCTCAAAGGACTCCATGGGTTTAGAAAATGTCAAAGTAATGAGAATTTAAATGAGATGGCCCAGTTATTTGCAATTAAATTATACAACAGTTATAATTTTAAGACTATAAGCTCCAAAATGCTATCAAGTAGCTTTATGAATTATAGAAGATGAAAGAGGATAAAATACTACATAGGAACTGAAACTGATTACTTCTTATCTTACCCTCTTTGTTAGATACAGACAGCATATGCTCGTTATACTATTTAATGAGTAATGCTGAGCTGTCATCATCCCAACTTCGATCTTTTCACAAAGCTGTTTATCTCATTAGAAATCTAAACCCCAGTCATTCTACTGTGGGACTCAGGGCAAAAGCATCAGTCTTGAGTGGATTAGCTGAAACTTATGGTTGAGATTGAGCCTGTAGATTAAGTATATTACAAAGAAACTCTAAGAACAAGAGATTTTTCACTTATGTAGCAAATGTTAGCACATTTGGGATGCTTACAAGATTTCGGAGGCAATGATATTTTAGAAATTATTTTTGACATGTGATTGAAGAGTCAAACATTTCTCTTCTCTTAACAGAACTTCTAAAGGTACTAAGCAGGGCATGGGAGAGAGTATGGATTTTATACTCAAAGAGTCCTTGTTTCCTTCTTTCAACTCCTTTTCTCTTTTTCACGTTTACTTTTTTTTTATTTTAAGATTTTATTTATTTGACAGAGAGAAACATAGCCAGAGAGGGAACACAAGCAGGGGGAGTGAGAGAGGGAGAAGCAGGCTTCCCACCGAGCAGGGAGCCCGATGTGGGACTCGATCCTGGGTCTCCAGGATCATGACCTGAGCCGAAGGCAGTCGCTTAACCAACTGAGCCACCCAGGTGCCCCACATTTACTCTTTTTTCTCTAGTATTTGTGGAGCCTGCCCTGTGTACCAGGTTTTTCATGAAGTAGTGGCCCAAACTCTGTGAACAGTTACACAACTAGTGAGTCTCAGTCTCTGCCCTCTCACTTGTTCTTAACTGGGATCATGTTGTAGTCTATTCAGGCTGCCAAAGCAAATCCACAGACGAGGTGGCTGATGAGTGACAGCACTTCATCTCTCAGAGTTCTGGAGGCTGCAAGTCCAAGATCAAGGTACCAGATGAGGTTCCAGCTTCCTGGTTCTTAACCCTGTGCTCCCACAGGAAGAAAGGACCACGGGGTTCTTCTTGAGAGCAACCTTGGCTCCCATGGATGATTTCTTCACCAGCTATTCACTTTTTTTTTTTTTTAAGATATTACTTATTTGTCAGAAAGAAAATGAGTAAGTGCGTGCACTAGGAGGGAGAGCAGCAGGAAGAAGGAGAAGCAGGCTTCCCACTGAGCAGGGAGACCGACACGGGACTCCATCTCTGGAGCCCGGAATTATGACCTGAGCTGAAAGCAGTTGCCCAACAGACTTGAGCCATCCAGGTGCCTTGGCTTTTTACTTCTAAAACCATAAACTTCTCTGGAAACTAAAACAACACTTCACTAAAACTTTTCTCTTTTTTTGTTACAATGCCTTTCTGTGAAGTCGACCTGTTGCTTCCTGTTCTAAAAGCTTTCTACGGCATGTAATGAGCATCCAATCACTGGGTCCTGGAGCAAATATTCATTCAGTGTACAATTGTTGCTGACTTTGAAGCCACATCCTTGGAATGCAACAGTGTGCTTTGGATGCTGGACCGATGTGCACAGACTTCAGAATCTAGAGCTACTGAACCTGATGAAAACTTTCTACTCCCCCTTGATTCAACTTCAACTTCAGGAGTTTAAGATTTTATTTATTTTAGAGAGAGAGAGAGAGAGAAAGAGAGAGCTAGTACAAGCAGGCAGAGGGGCAGAGGGAGCAGAGTCTCTGCTGAGCAGGGAGCCCGATGTGGGACTTGATCCCAGGACCCTCAGATCAAGACCTGAGCTGAAGGCAGATGCTTCCCTGACTAAGCTACCCAGGCACTCCTGGGATATATATTTTTTAAAAACAAACTTTTGTTTTTGAAAAATAATATATATGCAGAGAAGTGGAAAGATCATTACATAGAGCTAGATGAAATTCCAAATGAACACACTAATGCAGCCACAACCCCGGGGGGAAAAAGTACATTACAATTATCTCAGAATTCACCTTGTTCAGCCTCCCATTGCCATCCTTCTGCCCCAAAGGTAACCACTGTCATGATACCTAACACTTTGGGTTAATTGGCCTGTTTTTAAGTTTATATCAATAGGGCTACAGAATGTTTCATCTTTTTAAATTTCAGGCAAAGGGGAGAGAAAAGTAGTATGTTTTCTCAGTTACTCGACATGATACTTTTAACTAATTTTTTAAATCCTCTTGTCTTAACCCCTCCATTATGAGTTGGCTTTTTGGATAATCAAAGTATCTTTTATTAGAATTTCATAGGGGCTTATTCTTTATATTTGGTTTGACCTTTCCTAGATACTTTCTTTTCTGTTATCCAAAAGAGCAATAAAACTTCGGGGTCACGAGGTAACATTTTTCCCCTCTTCTAAAGAGATGGGCTTGAGGATGGGTTTAAGAATAACATGTGTCGGGGCACCTAGGTGGCTCTGTCATTAAGTAGCTGCCTTCATCTCAGGTCATGATCCCAGAGTTCCAGGATTCAGCCTCGCATTAGGGCTCCTAACTGGTGGGAAGCCTGCTTCTCCCTCTCTCACTCCCCCTGCTTGTGTTCCCTCTCTAGCTGTGTTTCTCTCTGTCGAAAGAATAAATAAAATCTTAAAAAAAAAAAATCAGAAAAGAATAACGTGTCCATTCTGTTACCCCTTTTTTTAAATGGACAGTTAGTCTCACTAAGCAACCATTTTTCTTACTTTTCTCATGTTAATTTCATTTAGATAAACCTAAGGATGTGTATTTTAATAACAAATGCAGATGTTTTACTCACCATCTACAAGGAGTAAAGTATTTGTCTATCTGGGGAAACTGCAGAGGCAGGGGCACTGATTTCACTTTTCTCTAATAATTAAGGACTTGATTTATAACCCTGTACTCAGAGATCTCTAATTAATAGAATATATAATTTTTCAAATTTGCTTTCATCTATCAAAAGAATTTATATAATGTCTAAGAAAGATTACAATTCTATTTCAGTGGTAAGTGGTGAAATGTAAACTTGTTTTTTAAAAAGTCTTTTTTGTTTTAATTAAAGGAGATACAAGTAGAGGAGTTCTCTGACTAAAGTTGGGGCTCAAGTATCCCAGAGTGCACCTGCTTCCCATCACTTGCCATTTCATTCTGGGCACTGAATCCTGTCCATGACCCCCACAAAGCAGTTCCTAAACAACTCTTCTGGATTGCCTTTGCAACTGGGAAAGGAGGCTGCACATTTCCAGAACTTTCTCGGAAAAACCTTTGCATTGGTGAGCCAGACCCACTCAGGAGCTACAGGGACTCTCCGTAGACATCCACTTGCAGAGGAAGAAATGCCTTTGCTGGCCAGAAACCAGTAACCATCCCTCCAATGGAAACTCTTGAGATGAAGCCCACACTGCTAAAGAGCTGGACGACTACAGTCAGTGCTGGTAACAGGACTGGGCCATGCCCAAGCAGAGACCACAGAAACAGAAGATTTAAAGAAGACATGAGAAAAACAATGTTGTGGGAAAAGCAGATAAAGGGAGAAAGCAATTGTGTGTAAAATATAGTTGTTTAACTGCTGGACCTAACATCTCCTGAGGGATGATGTTTGCTCTTGACCAACACAAGAGCACAAAGGGCCAGGTAGTGATCTTTCTTTGTACTATTTAAAGTTCTAACCATTTCCTAGAGATATTCAGAACCAGATTCTACATTGTAAATGGATGGCTTATAAATCACTGAACTGGTTACAAGTGTGACTTGGGTATGTGACCAACGGAAGCCTAAAAGATCCTGTTGGAAACTTCTGCGTGATGTCTGCTGACACCAACGTTCCTTGCACGTACCTGCTGTTTCATAATCCACAAAGTGTGTCTCATGTGACTAAAAGCCTGTGTCTCCTAGAAGGCCCTTGGCCCAGATATGTGCCCACCCCTCCTTTATCCTGCTCTACCATGTCTTTTCCCTTTAATAAAGTCTCCCAAGACTGTGTTGTGTGCAGTCTGTGAGTCTTTCTAATGATCTGAGCCTATATAAGCATGAGATGCTGCCTTGGATCCCAAGAGCATCCCTGTTACCACCACCACTTTCATTGCTTGTCCTTGTTTCCAAGTAAGAAATTCACCTTTTACATAATTTGAATAGACATTATTGCAACAGCAATCTATCATTGCAACCAAAGACTTTCCCAGAGCAAGAACAATAATTGTGCTTTTGAGCAAGGCCATATAATACGTGCTGTCCAGGGGATATGCAAACATTGTGCAGATGTAACTTTTGATTATTGACTCTCTGGACTATTTCAACTGGTGCAAGAGGCTCCTGGAGGGGGAGCTCTGGGAACCAACTCCCTGCTGGGATGCCCCACCCAGGTAAAAGGACTAAGAAGTCAGACTTGAGAGGTGGGCTATCCAACGGTTTATTATAAAAGTCAAGTCAGAAATATGGTTTAAGCCCACTGGAGCCAACATCCTTTCCTTTCCTCTAGGTCAGACTCTGGCCCTTGACACAGAGCATGATATGAGAAAAGAGCATGATATGAGAAAATCAAGAGGTATGCAAACCATTCCATTAAATGGGACATGATGGTTTGTGGGAGATCTTCCCGAATGATAAGCCAGGCTTGCTTAAGAAAAGCAGTGAGGAAGCTGAGCTCTTTCCACCACTGGCGGGCGGCTGCCCTACTCTGACGGTGACAGCGACAGTTGTGTGACCCCCTTCGTGGTCCTTGGCTGTCCAGGACAGACACACTATGATAAAGCACCTGTATCTGCCTTCTGCAAACATCTTTTCTGGACATAGCTTGCATTTTTGACTAAATAGTGCCCAGACAACTCCGTGGAATGTTTGTGTGTGGCCAGAAACTAAGAATTCAGTGTTTCTCCTGCAGTGAAAAGAGTGCTTCAGGATGCATTACTGAAAAGCCCTCTCTCTCATCAGACACCCTAAGTGGGGTGTCGTCTTCTTTTCCTGTGCTTCCCTGTGCCAGTCCCTTATTTCCAGCACCGGTGTTATTCCAGCAAGATGGGAGGAAAGGGCAAGCGACACAAGAAAAATGCTTTAAGAAAGGACATATTTGTGTACTTGTATGCCTTTTGTGGTTTTGAAATGCCTCATTTATTTTCCACCTTACTTACCTAGAAAGGTGGCTAAGTCTCTAAGGGAATGCATGTTGTGCTCAGTTTCCAAGTCAGTTTCATACGCTGAACCGCGAGGTCTGGCACTCAGTTCCAGCCGCCATCAAGCAGCAAGTGAGGATCGACCCTGATGGTGTGTGTGCCCACCACCAATCCTCCACATCCTCAGGATCCTGGGCACCCAGCCCCCCTGCTCACCTCCATCAGCACACCATGCTCCCTCTCCAGAACTTTTGAGAATACAAACCTCATCTGCTGATTTTTGAATTTTATGAAAGCCATCGCAATAGAGCCCAGTGCACTGTGACTTTCTGTCAACAATTAGCTGATCTTTATAAACCAGTTAATCATTATGCACTCCTGGAAAAACATCTGAGCTACCCTTAGAGTCTTATGCATCCTCCTAGAGAACGTGCATTTTCAAATTTGCAATTTTAGATAATGCTCTGAGGGTTTACCATCCATCCACTGTTATCATGAACGGGATAGTAAGAAAGAGGAAATGATGCTGAGAATGGACAGGATTTCACTTGGGTAACTCCTTCATGAGCTCCCAGTTTACCACTGTTTCATAAACCTTAACATTAAGGGAGATCTAGACTCTCTGCTCCAAAAATACTAGAATAAGATAAAAAGGAACAAAAGAGAATTGTGTGAGTCCTTTAGTCTAATAAAGGGTGGTGACAGACACTGAAAAAGTGTTCTCAGTAATACGCCTCCATTGCTCTGATGAAAGGCAGCTGCTCTTCATATTGTCATGGCTTTTCTCAGCGAATGCTGTTGAGAAACAGAACTCAATGGAGTAAGTGTTACAGGTCTTACTGGCTTTATTCAGTGGTTCATGAGTCAGGCATTGAGTCCACCAATGGAATGCAAGATGCAGCACAAAATAGAAGACTTTCAGAGTGAGGAAGGGACAGGTGGGGTAAGGTAGGGAGCAACAGCTTGGGGGCCATGGGTCAGGCTCCCAGAAATCCCAAACAGCTGGAGCTACAGGAAAACCAGAGGTAAGGGAATAAACCAGCCCGCCTTGCCCTATGAACACCCTGCCCTAGGAGTGCGTGGGGGTGGGGGTCCTTTATGACAGTCACCTGTGACCAACACAGAACAAGCGGACCCTGAGAACCCAGTACGCCACTGAAAGTGTTCCCACTAGTCCCTGCGCAGTGGAGGTGTCGGCAGAAATGCTACAGAGATTTCAGGTCCCCGGTTAGCTTTCTATAAAACACCAACCCTGAAGGTGCTCCTTGACAACCCAGCCCGACCCCTCGCTCTGGAGAGCTTTTGCTGCATCTTCACTTCATAAACCCTCTGGCTTTACTCACTGTCCAAGGTCCGCAAGATTCGCGCCGAAACCCAGGGTCACTTCCACGGAAGGACGAATAAAAAGCGGACTCTTTTCTTTCTCCGAGACGCCTCCGCCCTACGTGACCGAGAGCTCTTCTCACAAACACCTAAACCCGCCACCTGGCGGCCCCTTAGGGCGATCTGCGCAGGCGCGGGCGTCGGGCCCAGGTGATAGGCTCCTGGAGGAGGTCGGGCCGTCCCCTGCCTCAAAGGAAGGCCCTGGGGGCCTAACCCCACCCAGTTCTGCTTCCTCCTCATTGGCTTTCCGGAAAGGACGATTTCCCGCCTCAGGGACTTTGCTCAAGTCCTTCCAATCTCCAATGATCAGTAGGCCCTCCTAATCAGGGACTCAGTGCAGGGTTACCTTTATCCTCCACAATTCCTTCTCTAAGCATCCGGGAATCTTAGGGGTTCAGTGTCCCTGCTGACTTCGCGTTACAGGGGAAGAATGTCGCCTGTGTAGATACAAGGTTTTTTTCATTTAAAAATGTCTTTGTGAGAACTTAGTTCAGGAGGGAGATCTTGCCTCATTTTCTGTTGCTTGGTAAGATAAGTTTTTCTGTTAGGTACAGTCTCGGTTTAATCACGGCCAGGAATCAAAAACTAAGTTACAGGCCAGCAGGATGTGAGCTATCTCCTTACATGATATGTTAGAGGGAGCCTCATGTTCCCTGGGCACTTCCTGGACGGCCTGGGGCATGAAGGAGGGAATTACCTCGATTCCTCGATTGGCTGCATTAGCAGCTGAGACTTTTGTGGGCCATGTAGTTGACGCTTTCTTGTTTCAACAACAGAAATATGAAATGACGATGATGCTAATCTCGGTGTCTGCACCCTCATCAGGGCCATGCTTGCAAATGGGACCTCAGGTATATGGACAGAAAAAGCGCCCAGGGGTAAGGTGAGGGAACATTATAGAATCAAAGTTTAAACTGTTAACCTCGCTAAGCCTTTGTGATTAGGCCAGATATTCGGGGGTAAATCCAGAGGAGAAAAGGAGGATCAGGTGTGGGAATGGGTAAGACCAGGCTACTCTCGCTGGCCTGATCCCTCCTCAACCCAAGGTGTTAGGCCACTCTTTCATGTGGGATAGGAAACTACAGGACGCCTTGGTTCACAGGGGAGAGCTGATATGTAGGGACGCCTTCACAGGCATCTCTTGAGCAGGTACGGGGTAACTCCTACCGGCCTTGCGAGATGGAAACCATTCTCCATGGGGACTCCTGAATCGGGTACTGCAAAATTGGGTAATTCCCCTTGTAAAACTTGCTAGTACTTTCCATGGGTTAAACAGGGCAGGTTCTTCAAGGTAAGGTAAAATGAGGCGTGACCTTCGCGGCAAGGCATGGTCTCTTCAGTTCCCAAGGACTCTCCCTTGGATTGCTTTTTAAGCCACTGGAAACAATGTGGATTGCAAATTTAGTTAAGGATTGAGCTGTAACACTCACTGCATGGCCACAGTGGGAGCAGGTCTCCTACAGGAAACTGAGCAGACAGACCGAGGTACCCTAGATCCATCCAGGCTTCCAGGGCTCTAAATGAGGACCCCGACATAGAAGCCTCTTGCAGAAGGCATTTACCCAAATATGTTGGCTAGTAAACTCCCTCCTGACGCACTGGATCACTGTCTAAATAGACCTCCAAATAAACCTAGGTTGCTGGAGGAAACACAGGCCTCCCCAGCAAGGGACTCTCTCCCTCACCACCACCGCCTCTCACTGTTCCTCCTAATAGATGTGAAGGCTTCTCCCTCTTTCGTTCCCCAGCTTAATGGCTATAACTGGAGCCAAGTGTGGTTAGTCTGCCTCAGGTCGGGGACTTCAAGGATTATTCCCAAGCAGCTACCAAAACTCCCTTTGTTTCAGGGAAGTTCCTTGTCTTCTCTGGCCCAACAGAGACTGCCTAACCCCGCCTGTTGGTGGAAAACCATGTCATTTATCTGTGCAAGCAGATGACCTTTAGAACTGGGAACCCTTTGCTCAGTCTTCTGGCAGCACTTTGCCTAGTCTGTCTGCCTCACCCCCTCTGGTTTCTGCACTTTGGTTATGATCTGCACACTGGGCTCACTTCGGGTCTCCCCACCTGTGTCTCAGGTGAAAATTGACAACTGCGAACAAAGGCACTTTGAAAAGTGGACCCAGGTGGAACGTAACTTGGTATTTAAACTGATTGAAACTACATGTCTTTAAATTTATCTCCATTAAATGTGAAACTTATATTCTGCCAAGGTTTGCGGAAGGTCAAATAAGCTCGTGTTATCTCCGTTGCAATTTGTTAGCAAAAAGATGGCCAAAATGAGGCTCCTGGGTGGCTCAGTTGGATGAGCATCTACCTCTGGCTCAGGTCATGATCTCGGGGTCCTAAGATTGAGCTCCACATCGGGCTCCATGCTTAGTGGGGAGTCTGCTTTTCACACGTCCCTCTGCCTCTGCTCCTCTCCCCCGCTCATGTTGGCTTTGTCTTAAATAAATCTTTTTTTTTTTTTTTAAGATTTTGTTTATTTGACAGCGAGAAACACAGCGAGAGAGGGAACACAAGCAGGGGGAGTGAGAGAGGGAGAAGCAGGCTTCCTGCCGAGCAGGGAGCCCGATGTGGGACTCAATCCCGGGTCTCTGGGATCATGACCTGAGCCGAAGGCAGTCGCCCAACCAACTGAGCCACCCAGGCGTCCCTGTCTTAAATAAATCTTAAAAAAAAAAAGAGAGAGATGGCTAAAATGATGGTTAACTGTATGTCTCATCAAAGTTTTCATAGAAAATTGTTAAAATAGCTTTCAAAGTCTTTGGAAGTAAATTCATTGGGCCTCTAGGTCTTACATATTGCAAAGAAACTTAGGATATTTAAATCTCCTGTTAGGCATGCTTTATGCTCAACCAGTTCATAAATTTGCCATCTGAAGAATTCTGGTGTGACAATTCACAACTGGTTACTACTCAGTCTTCACTGGGGAATAAGATTTCTAAGAGTAAAAATTTGGCAATTCTGTGTGTAGAAAAATAGGAGATGTGTAAGAAAGATAGAAGGCATGAGAATACACTTTTGTTGGAGGTAAAAGGAAGCAATTTTGTCCCAGATGAATGAGACTGGTCACAGAGAATTGCCTTAGGACAAAATCTAAATGCAAAAGCAAGTTGTAGAAGGTTTGTGAAGGGAAATCCTTGGAAAAGAAATTTAGGTGCAGTCAGGACGGACTAAAATTAAAATAAAGGAATGTTATACAGACATTGGTCTAAGATTGAAAGTCTGCTATCTCTGTTAAAAAGACAAAAGTTTTCTTGCATTGTTGGTGCTCTTGAGAAAACATAAACAGCTATTTTCTCCTTGTCTGCCCAGAAAAACCAGTTTCTATGTTTTGCCTTTATCAGGTCTTTGAGATCCCTATTAGAATCACATTTAGGCATGTGCTTTAAAACTTTCTAAGGTTTTAACAGACTTTCCCAAATTTTAAATCATGAATGAAGTCTTGTTGACTAATTAGGCTTGTTGTTTGCTATGTTACATTCTGGTATAAGGTTATCACTCTGGCTATGTGACACAGAAATAACTGAGTCTCTTTGCCAACTGCCTCATAATGAACTCTCATTAATACTGTCCATTTCTGAGTTTTTTTCCATTTATAATTGTTCTTATTCTCTTGCAAAATGAGTTTCATTCTCAAGGAGGTTCATAAAAAGGGCTTCTAGGTCAAATATAGGTATTCAGTATCTTTAAGATAAAAAATGGGTAAAAAAAAACTTCCTGAACTATTAACAGGAACTAAGTGAATTGAATGATTACAGTTTGTTTTGTTTTTTTTTGGCTCTTGTTTGAAACACGGGTTTTTTAATGGTTGCTCTCCCAGATTAAGAACACTTTCTTTTAAGATACCTATGACTTACAAAAATGTGAAAATATTCATCTGTGAACAATTTAAAACATTTAACTTTTCTCTCTGACTGAACCTTCTAAAATTCAGAAGGCCTCAGTAAGTATCCTTTCTTCCATGGCAATCTCACTAACCCAGAATATTGAAAAGATGAATTTTAGTGTCCTTACATGAGACCGTGATAAAAAACAGAAGGGAAAAAAAAAACCCTACTATCAATTTAATTTAATAAATGCCATACAACGTCACTGTTGTGTTTGGAAGGATGGTGGAAAATCACTGAATTCAACGTTTGTACCATAATATTGAAAGATATGATTTTAGTATAGTATATAAATTCAAAAATTCTCATTCAGTTTTTAGTGATCAGTGGTACATCCCACAGACACAGAGAATTCAATAGGTGGTTTCACGCATTTCCTAAAGTGACATCTGTTTTTCTCCAAGGCAGTGCTTTCCAAAGTCCGCCAAATTAAATAGAGTATTACACATTTGAATCATTATTACAGCAATGAATGAGAATACCTAACCACATTTTCCCTAGCAAGGATAATGATTTTTTTGTGTGTGATAATTTTAAAATGTATTCCTTCTGCGCTATTGGCATTCTTCATAATGATTTTTAAAAAGCAGTTCTATTTTCCTAAGTGCTCAGAGCTTAGCGTTTAGTGGTCCTTCAACCCACATAGATCGTTCTTCAAGTTAAGAGCCACCAACATGAATAGGCATAATTTTTACAGCTAAACTATCCATTTCAAAGTAAAAGCTGTTTATATTCTTTTTTACATTGTTATCATTGAAATGGAAACACACTCATCTTTTTCTTGACATTAGCGCTAAGGAGGGTCCTATCCTTCAAGAAGAAAAATGTACACAGACTACCTGTCATTTACCTGGAAATAAGGTAATACTGTTTTATAAGGGCTTTACTTCTTCGGTTTACCTACTCCCCTTCTCCCCAGGCTTAATTACTTAATTTGTGGCTTAATAATAGCACCAGATTAAGAGATGAATTGATAGCGCCCGTGCTCACCCCTCCTTGAGGGTGTGATAGCAGATCTCTTGGTTCCTTTTGCCTTTCCAGGAGACTCATAAAACAAAGCATTTTAAAGCAGCAGTTAAGTACCTTATTTATAGGATTATTTTACTCAATCCTCCCAAAATTTCATCGAAGAGTATACCATTATTGTCCACACTTCAGCGATATGGAAACTCAGGCAGAGAAATTAAGGATTTTGCCCAAGGCCAGGCAGCTGGTGAGCTGTAGAAATACACCTTCTATCTTCCTGCTCTTAAGAGAGATGTAAACAAAATGGTATTATTTCCTCTTTGATCAAGGAAATTACAAAACAGAAACATCAAGTGCACCTCACATTCCTTGTTCTTCCTGCACACACAGACACACGGACTCCCACAGGAGGGGTTGAGGAAATTTCTGGAGACACTGGCTTTGCATATTACACTGATGCATTGATCACGCATGGTCACAGACACGTGCCTATCTCCAAACTCTTAACATTGTATACAGTAAATGTATCTAGTTTTTTCATATCAATTATTCCTCAACAGATCTGTTTTAAAAATAAGAAATGGAGATATTCCTTCAAGCATGCAATCAGCTTTAATTAAGAAGAAACTATAAAACAAATCAGGTGGGCCGCTAAGAGCTTTGTTTTTCAGGCTCTAGATTATAAAACACTTCTCTGCTGATAAGAGAAGCTGAGGATATAAAATGCTCAGGATTCAGGTTGTTTAGCCATGAATTCACCCAGCAGCTAATCAGGAAAGAGAAGAAAGTAAAACTAAAATGTGTTTCTTCATGCTCGCATAGGGTAAATTTCCTTGATTGCATTTTTTTAAACCATTGAGTTAACACATATTACATATTTCTTATCAATATTTTGCCTAGAGGGCTATAGTTTCAATATAATCATTAATATTTAAAATGAAGAAAATAATCTGAGTTGTTGTGTTTGTTCAGGCACCTCTAACAAAAATGCCATTGACAGGACAGCTTAAGAACAGAAACATTTCTCATAGTTTCGGAGCCTGAGAAGTTCAAGGTCTCGTGCAGACTGATCTAATTTCTGGCGAAACTTCTTTTCCTGGTTTGCTGATGGATGACTCCTTGCTGCACCCTCACAAAATGGTGAAAGATCATCTTTCTCTTATCTCTTATAAGGGCGCTGATCCCATTCATGAGAGCTCCAAAGCTCCTGCCTCCAAATACCATCACAACCAGGTTTGGACTTCACTGTATGGATTTTGGTGGTGGGATGGGGACACAAACATCCACAGCAGTCATCAGAAGGGTCTTCACAGAAACAGTGCTTAGCTTATGCTATTTTTTTTTTACAATATGCAAATAATTTCTTCCATCCTTTCTTTTTTCTTCAAAAATATAGAAAGAATACTTTTTTCTCAGAAAGTTGCTCTTGCTTATTATGTGCCTCTCACCAAAGTTTAAAAAGTTAGATGATTTATGAATTGTTAAAAAATATTTAAATTCTCTAATTTCTAAACACCCCCCAAAATGTAAAACTTTGCCTTTATGTCAATTGTCAACAGAAGGGAATTTGTGTACGAATCCTTCTGACTTCAGGACCCAAGATCTTAACAAAGAAGCACTAACTGTAAGTGTACTTTGCTTCATTGTTTCTGCAGGAGATAAACTTAATATCCAGCACTGTGTGCTCTGGGGTCACATGGCATTTCTGAAAGCTGGTCAAGGTCGGGGACTTCACCTTTTCTGAGAAGTAAATGATTTTTCATCTGGGATTGTTGCTGCAAATACAGAGTAAAACCACAGGCTTTTCAACAAGCTTGAAAACATTCATAAATAGCCTGTCACTTAGTGATAGATAAGCACACAGTGTGACTTAAGATTATCAGGTTATAGCAACCTCTTTATGGAGCAAAACTCTTCTTTGCAAAACTCTAATTGCAAATCATCTGAAATTATCTTGGCACGAGATAGAGAAGTTACTTATTTTTCCCCAAATTAACTATTTTCTGAAAATGTCACTGCGTTATAGGTGCATTGCACTCAAGGTAAATTATGCACTGGTTACAATTTAAATCTCAACACTAGTAGCAAAGTCGTAAAGGTCCCAATTTTGAGCCTAGTATTGGCATAAAACACTTTTTTGTCATTGATTTTAAGCTGCTTTTTCACACATTTCACAGGTTCGACCATGCAACTCTTAAGCTTTGAGTGTCTACTGTGTTCAGCTGAGCAGCCTACTGTATACGGCAGTATGATGAGCCCTTGATTGTAAGTAAAGCAGGCTTGTCGTTTAAAGAGGAACTATTACTTTTCTCCTTTTGGGCACTGACTTTAAGATGTTGCTTGACACAGAACAAATGGATGGAAGATAGAACAGTTTTTTAAAAATATATTCTCTTCATCGATGAAGTACAAAATACGAGAAGCTAAGACATACATTTTGCATATATGTAGAGCCTGCATTGCTACAAAAGCAAACAAAAATAAAAGTTCTGAAGCAGATAACTGAATTCATTTTTCTTAAGAAATTAGGATTTTTATTTTGGAGAATGCATGTATTTTCAGTTATTACTGTTTGAGTCAAATAAGTTGATATTTTTTCTAAATATACAGCACTTTTTGCTAATTGAAGCATGTAGTCATAATGAATGCATTACAAATATTTGTTAGTTCCTTCATAATTACTGAAGTAAAGATTTATGGCGTGGGTTAGCCACTGGAAAACAGGTTGTAGCACGGTGTTCAGAGAGATCCTTGTAATATTTTATGGACTGCATAACACATTTAACAACAGACTTAATTCAGTGTAACTAAATTCTCATTAACTTTTTACTAACAGTCTAATGCCAAGCACTAGTATAATAGAAAAACTCATGACAAATGTACTAATAAAACTCTCGTTTTCAAGAGTGAATAATTTCTTGTACTGGTTAATTTTTTCTGTGCCAGATATTATTTTTTATTACTCAATGGTGGAAAAAAATCCAAGCATAATTGATGATACTGTAATGTTCATAATCTACTTGGTACCTACAATCTCGATTTTAATCAGTTTTATCTCAGAATCATGTTACTGTACACATAAGTTATGAGAGGAAGCTCACACCTTGACCCTCCGAATCTCCCTGCCATAAAAATGTCTTAATAAGGTAAGTAGGCAGTAAGTTTTTTTACAGGAAAAAATGAAAGTGTCCCCAAATACTCAGAACTCAGAAAAGCCAATTCACCGAGGTAATTATATTGGGGCTCCAATATTTGGTTAGAAAAAAAAATCACTTTTCCCATTTAAAAAAGGTTATGCAGCAGTATTCATTATAATAAGCATATAGTTTACTTTCAGATATGTTCATGTTTAAAGATTCTTTGCATTATTATTGTTCTGTCATTATTGACTTCATATAGGTCTGATTTGGATGTTGCTTCGGTTGACTCCATTATCCACCCACTATTATCCTATTAGCCCTCAAGGACTTTCTGATTTCTAAGTTGCTTGAACACAGATGGGGAACTACTGCAAGCAAAGAGATGATATCCAGTTCGAGAAAACCCTGTTAAACAAATGAATATGCCACCAGCATCCTTAATTTTTGTACCTAAAGTTAACTATGTGCTTTAAGCAAGCCTTTTAAAATAAGCACACTCTCTCTGCAGAATTAATTAATAACCCACAAATGTAAATTATATTTGCCAGTTTAATTTCCATTGAGAACTATATTGCAGGAAAGGTTTACATGTGATGAATATTTTCTCATTCGAAGAGTCACATATGGAACAAAGAGATAACCATAAGGATCTTAGGCATATAGCCTTTCCAAGGCTGGGAGTCAATCCTGAGGATGGAATCTGATACTTGCTCATGGAAATCAGTTGCACAAGATTTGCTTTCAGCCTGCTCAATTTGTCTTGTCTTTAAAAAGAGTGTTTTTATTTACTTGCTCTCTACTTCATAAATACTATTAGGTTTTAAACAATTTTTAGAATTTAAGTTGTATACACTGATAAATTTGACACATATTGAAAGCTTTCACAGTAATCAATATCTCTATTACCGCATATTGTGCCCCATTGTAACCCTTGCCTTCCACACCTCCATGACTTCCCCCCCCCCACCCACCAGTAACCAGATACCGGCTTGCATTTTCTGTAATTTATGTACTCTTTGAACTGGCTTCTTCTACTCAGCATTATTTGGGAACCACACAAATTATACTGGGTATCGATATTTCATTCTTTTCTTACTGCTGAGTATTTCATGACACGAATGTAGCAGTTTGTTCATCTGTTTGTCTGATCATGAACATCTGGGTCACTTCCTGATTGGGGCTGTTATAGATGCACCTGCTGCGAGCTTTGATGTAAAGTCTTTTTATGGACACACACTTTCTGGTATCTGGGTAAATACTTACGAGTGGAATGGCTGGGGCATACCGAAGGGTTACATTTTCTCTACTCCCATCAGAAGCTGATGGTCTTTCCAATTGCTTCACATCCTCACCAATACATGGAGTAGTCAAACTCAGCCTTTCTGACACCTGTGCAGAAGTATACACATTTCACTGTGCTCTTTTTTTTTTTTCATTTTATTAATTAGATAAAAAATTTTACTCGGGTGAAGCAGGCTTCCCGCCGAGCAGGCAGCCCCATGTGGGGCTCGATCCCGGGTCTCCGGGATCATGACCTGAGCCGAAGGCAGTTGCCCAACCAACTGAGCCCTCCAGGCGCCCCTCACTGTGCTCTTAATTTGCCTGTCCCTTATGACTAATGGCATCAGGCATCTCTTCATATGCTCATTTTCCACCATTATGCCTTCACTGCTAAAGTGTGGTGCTTTTGCGACTAGTACCTTAAAATTTCAATTTCTGATTGTTGCTAGTCTATAAATTAATTTTTGTGCATTGATTTGGTATCTTCCAACTTTAGCAAACTCCTATATTAGTTCAAAAAGCCTTTTTGTTAGTTTTTTTTTATAGATTCCATAACTCCTTTTTATAAAAATAAAAACAATGTCACTTTTTGGTTCCAACATGGAAGTGTGCCAGATTTTCTGTTTCTTGCCATACTGTGCTGATTAGAGGTGTATAGGTTGTAGAGGTTCCTTTGTATTCTTAATTTAATGATAGTGTTTATCAAGAATACATGTTTAGGGCGCCTGGGTGGCTCATTGAGTTAAAGCTTCTGTCTTCGGCTTAGGTCATGATCTCAGGGTCCTGGGACCAAGGCCCCGTTGGGCTCTCTGCTCGGCAGGGAGTCTGCTTCCTCCTCTTTCTCTGCCTGCCTCTCTGCCTGCTTGTGATCTCTCTCTGTCAAATAAATAAAGAAAATCTTAAAAAAAAAAGAATGCATGTTTAATTCATTTTGTCTAATGAGCTAATCATATAACCTTTTCCTTACTGCTTTATGTGAATTGTGTATAATGATTTTTTTTGGTAATAGTCTATTTTTTAGAACAATTTTACATGTGCAGAAAGACTGAGAAGACAACGCAGAGTTCCCCTCTATCTCTGCATTCAGTTCCCCGTGTTAATAACAAATATAAATGGTCTATTTGCTAAAATTAATGAACTAATGTTGATACATTGTTAACTGCATAGTTTATTCAGATTTCCTTAGTTCTTACCTAATGTACTTTATCTTCTAGAATCCCATCCAGGATATTACTCTACATTTAGTTGTCATTTCTCCCTAGGCTCCTCTTGGCTCTGACAGTTTCTCAGAGTTCCCTTGTTTTTGATGACCTCCACAGTTTGAGGAATACCCCTTGGGTATATTGTAGGATATTCATCTATATGAGTTTATCCAATGCTTCCATATAATTACACTGAACTTATGGGTTATTACAGGGAGACCACAGAGGTAAAGGGCCATTATCATCATACCATATCACAGGTACATACTAGGGACATGATTTATTACTGCTGGTGCTGTCCATGCTAACCAAGCAGAAGGAGCCTTTGTTAGGTTTCTCCATAGCAACATGCTCTTTCTACACCTCTTTTCACTCTGTGCCTTTTGAGAAGAACTCACTGGCACAGATCACACTTAAAAGTGGGAGTTATGGGCGCCTGAGAGGCTCAGTCAGTTACGTACCTGCTTTCAGATCAGGTTATGATCCCAGGGTCCTGGGACTAAGCCTTGCATTGGGCTCCCTGCTCAGCGGGGAGTCTGGTTCTCCCTCTCCCTGTGCCTGCTGCTCCCCTTGCTTGTGCACTCTCTCTCTCTGACAAATAAATAATAAATATCTTAAAAAAAAAAGTGGGAGTTATGAGCAAGATGGCAGAACAGAAGTTTTCCACCATCATCTCCCTGTAGTAACATCAATTTTGACAGCCGCCTAGAGAACAGCACTTTTGTGGGGGTCTAGGAATAGCAGAGAAGTTCCAGCATACCACTGGAGAAAACATTCCAGAACCACACACAGTGAAGAGGGTAAGAAGTGTCACTTCACCCCAACCTCTCCCCTACGCAACCCAGCTCAGTTCCATGAGAGGACCCATCAGGCCATGATTTCTCCCACAGGAAAAAAATGGGAGCCTAATGCAAAAGTAGTCAACACTCCCCAGCTGTGCAAGATGCTGCCCACAAAGAGAACTTCTTTCTTGCCTTACCCAGAATACTGAGGTGGTAGGCATGGCGGAGAAGTAAGGAAGGGGACAAGAGCTGGGAACAGAGACAAGAGATGGGAGCCAGGGCTCAGAAACCAGTAAGGGGACACAGATCCTTCTGACTGCTTTGTGGATGCCATCTGGAGGCCTGCCCCGGAGCCAATGTGGTGCCTCACTGCACGCCCCCATAAATGTCCTACAGGGGGCCCTGATGCTCCAGATGCTTCAACGCCTTGGCTTTGGTGGCTGGCTCCCTGCCCAGGCTGCTGCAGGTGGTCAGTGTGAACATCTGCTGGCAGCTCAAAGACAGGCACAGAAAGCTGCCTCGAAATTGCAGGATGGAGCACAGTGGGCACATGAACTTGAGAATTTCAAGGCACCTCTCTAGGGAAAACAAAATGGAGGCTCTGAGCCCCCAGCTTGGCTTTGTAGGGATTGGGAGAGATTCTTAAGGATTATCCCTCATTCCACCTTACACACACATACACGCACACAAGAGGACACAAGTGTGGAATGGACAAATCCACAGCAAAGTCTGGAAGGGCCTCAGAGTCCCAAGGTAGGCTGACTGTTGAAAGTGTTTCTCACCCAAAACCGGTCAGTAAAGACTAGAGGAAGTGACTGGTTCTTCAGACATGAAGGAAGCAACATGAGACTTCCAAGAAAAATGAAAAATCAAGGAAAATGATGCCACCAAAGGAACACAGTAATTTTCCAGTAACCCACACTAAAGAAATGGAGATGTGCAAATTGCTTGACCAAAAATTAAAAATAAGTTATGGATGGATGCATTTTGTAACCTTATGGTTAATTCTCTGTCTCTTGGTGGGGCTAAGCCACTGGGCTGCAATCTCACAAACCAGTTGTGTCAAATGTTGCTGCTGGATGAGTAATAAAGCACGAATGGTGACCATGGGTTTGGAGAACCTAGAATTCACTGGAAACCTTGACAAGAGCCATTTCAATTGAATGGTAGAGACGGAAGCCTGGGTAGAGTGAACTCAAAAGAAATAATGCAAGGAGGGGCACCTGGGTGGCTCAGTTGGTTGAGCGACTGCCTTCGGCTTAGGTCATGATCCCGGAGACCCAGGATCAAGTCCCACATCGGGCTCCTTGCTCTGCGGGAGGCCTGCTTCTCCCTCTCTCACTCCCCCTGCTTGTGTTCCCTCCCTGGCTGTGTTTCTCTCTGTCAAATAAATAAAATCTTAAAAAAAAAAAAAAAAGAAAGAATGCAAGGAAAGAAAGTGGAGACAGTGAAGAGAGAATTTCCTTCTTGCTTGCTTTTTGGTAAAGATTTTATTTATTTATTTGACAGAAAGAGACACAGAGAGGGAACATAAGCAAGGGGAGTGAGAGAGGGAGAAGAAGGCTTCCTGCTGAGCAGGTAGCCCGATGTGGGGTTCGATCCTGGGAACTCTGGGATCATGACCTGAGACAAAGGCAGACGCTTAACGACTGAGCTACCCAGGTGTCCCTTATACAGAGAATTTCTTTGGAGAGTTTAGCTCTGAAATGTTACAGAAAAATAGGGCATTTGCTGGAAGTGTGCTGTGGGGGGTAAATGGAGAATTAAACAAATATTAAATATGAGATATTACCATGTAATATCTCATGGAAAGGATAAATTGAAGTGGGATTATCATGATTTAGGAAATGAGGGCACAATTTTGGAAGAAGAGCATCCTGAACCAGTGAGAATGGATGGCTTTCTACACACAGGATTCATAATCCCAGCATGGACAGTTCATGATTACAATAGGAAGAAGTTAACATATACATAACACAGTTACAGAGAACAAGTTTCAGTGTGAAAACAGGAGCCTGTAAGACTCTTATGAGTTTCTTCTTTTTTTTTTTTTTTAAAGATTTTATTTATTTGACAGAAACACAGCCAGAGAGGGAACACAAGCAGGGGGAGTGAGAGAGGGAGAAGCAGGCTTCCCGCCGAGCAGGGAGCCCGATGTGGGGCTTGATCTTGGGTCTCCACGATCATGACCTGAGCCGAAGGCAGTCGCTTAACCAACTGAACCACCCAGGCACCCCCGAGTTTCTTCTCATATATCAGTGATTGAAAGAAAACATGTGTTTATACCACAGACAGCAGTGGATGACCTTGTGCAAAACGTACCTCGACTGGATTTATTATGTTGAATTAAGAAGAATAAATAGTTTTAGGGGTGCCTGGGTGGCTCAGTTGGTTGGGCGACTGCCTTCGGCTCAGGTCATGATCCTGGAGACCCAGGATCGAGCCCCGCATTGGGCTCCCTGCTTGGCAGGAAGCCTGCTTCTCCCTCTCTCACTCTCCCTGCTTGTGTTCCCTCTCTGGCTGTGCTTCTCTCTGTCAAATAAATAAAATATTAAAAAATAAAATAAAAAAAATAAAATATTAAAAAAAGCTAAAAAAAAGAATAGTTTTATTATCATAAAGATAGAAATTTAATTGCTCTTGGACTTAACTGGAAGACATAACATTGTCTATTACCTTAAGTAAAGATAATTACATCTGCCAAATAGAACAGGAAACGGCAGGTTCACACTGAAAGCCTTTTGCATCACTGAGGATCGAAGTTACATAGGCTTCCCTCAAGAGCCTCTTCTCATTTCTGCCCCTTCCCACACACATCTGCACCCTCACTTGAGGCTTGTAACTATTTTATGAAAACCAAGGCATGCAAGATTTATTCAAAGCTTTGTATTTTGACACAGTACTTTCAGTCAAGGGCAAACCTGGCATTTCAACAAGTATTTATTGTGCTATTTCAACAAACAGTTGCTATTTTGGGTGCATATTTTCATCTGTTCTCCAAAAAGGCCAACAAATAGGTTGCTTAGAAAAGCTACATCCCATCTATTTGCCACCTAAGTTCCCTTCCCACTGATGTTTTAACTGTGGTGTCAGACAACCTGAATGATGATTTTAGAACACATTAAAGATGTGTGAATTTTTCCCTGAAATAGACAGGCAGAATTGATACTTACTATTAGGCCTATGAAATTTCACTCTGTACCTATTTCAATTAGTTACCTCTGCGGAATATTTCCTCTCTGTAGCTGATTCCAATACAAAGTTTTATTATAGCTTTTATGACTATTAGTAATCTTTTCTCCATTCTGACCAGAAATTAAAACCCAACTGGTTGTGCGTACCTACTTCCTCTTTCGTTCACTGTGGCAGGGTAACTCCCAGCAGCATATGTGCTCAGCCATCTTCCTCTGCAAGGTACTTTACTTTTGTCTGTACTATTCGACACTTAGTAATAGACTCTTTAGAAATGATATGTGTCTCAAAGAGACTTTCTTTTTTGATTAGATAAGTTCCTTACATATAGGAATATTTTTACATCCCTCACTAAGCCTCTCACACTTGAAAGAACATAGTAGAAACTCAATATACATTTGAATTTAGAAACAATGAAACAAATTGGGAGGTGGTCATTAAGGGGGCCATGTTGATGTGATGAGCACTGGGTGTTATGGGCACTGATAAGTGATGGAACTCTACATTTGAGACTAACGATGTGTGTATGTAGGCTAATTGAATTTAAAAAAAAAGAAACAATGAAACACATCAGTGTGTGTGTGTGTGTTTAAGAGTAATTGCCACACTCTGAAATTTTAGGAATTGCACTGTTTTAGTTCCGGGTTCATCAAATGCACTGAACAAATAAATTATTGAATCAAAAATGCAAGTGGAAGATGGAGATTTGATGGCAATGCCCTAGACTGATCCAAATCTATGGCATAAACTTTTATTCTGTGTGCTGTCTATGTTCATTTTGAATACATAGCATTTCAGTTTTTGTTTATTGTCAGTCTGAAGATCATCTTATTTCATCATTTGTTTAGATGCACAAACTGTCATGTTGAAAGGAACAACCATGAAATACTCCGGTGATTTTGAGGAGAGCACCAGGGAATGCTGATCCAGTAGGCGAAACGGAGCAGAAGGGTAATAAGAAACTAAAAGCCAGCCAAGTTTTCTCAAGTATAGAAATCAACACACCTCAAACTTTTGGGAATACACTATGTGATTTTTATAAAATAAGACAGATAAAGGGGAAGAAAAGGAGAATCAAAGAACATTCTCTGTGACTTATGAATTATTTAAACTAAAAACATTAGAAAGATTGGCTTTTGAACCTGGCTCTGGATTTAACCTTTGAGAAGATGTGAGCGGCCCCATGGAGATGGAATCAAAGCTGTAAGGTAAGGACCACATACCATTTATTGCAACCCAGTTACTTTTCCAAAGGAGGACTGAAACTGAGAACATTTTTTGTTTTGTTCTGTATTTTTAGAAAGAGTGTGAGGGGGGAGGGGCAGAGGCAGAGTGAGAACCTCAAGCAGACTTCATGCTGAACACAGAGCCCCCAAGTGGGGCTCGATCTCACGACCCAGTGATGATGACCTGAGCCCCAGTCAAGAGTTGGACGCTGGGGCGCCTGGGTGGCTCAGTGGGTTAAAGCCTCTGCCTTCGGCTCAGGTCATGATCCCAGAGTCCTGGGATCGAGGCCCGCATCGGGCTCTCTGCTCAGCAGGGAGCCTGCTTCCCCCTCTCTCTCTGCCTGCCTCTTTGCCTACTTGTAATCTCTTTCTCTGTCAAATAACTAATTAAAATCTTAAAAAAAAAAAAAAGAGTTGGATGCTTAACCAACTGAACCCCCCAGATGTGGGCCTGAGAGAATTTCAATGACTCATCCGCATACACTCAGAGGGTGAATGGCAGAGGCTGAGCTTGCACAAATAACTCATGATCTCTGCACTAAGGCACCCATGTGCACATCTCCACGTACTGTTGCAACCAAAAATACAATGGGGTTTTCAGGCACTTTCAGTTTCTAGAAGCATGTACTTAAGATTTAGAGAGAAAGAGAGACAGAGCGTGTGACAAAGAGAACACGCACATGAGCAGGGGGAACGGTAGAGGCAGAGGAAGAAGCAGACTCCCCATGGAGTAGGGAGACCGATGTGGGACTTGATCCGAGGACCCTGGGATCATGATCTGAGCCCAAAGCAGATGCCTAACTGAACTAAGCCACCCGGGCACCCCTGGAACCATGTACTTCAATGTAGCAGAGCTGTAAACAGCCAGAAAATCATTTATAGTTGACGTGATGATGCATTTTGAACCCATGGGCAGGTGATGAGGTTCAAGTGAAGGAGAGGAAGGGATGGCTCTTCCCTACTGGGAGCAATAACGTAGGAAATTTCACTGAGTGTTATATGTTCTTTATGTCTGATTGTGCTTTCTTCTTCCAGCAACACCACCCAGATTTGGCTTCGAGAACCCATCTCTTTTCCCCCACGTGCTCAGCAGGCTTATGAGCAGTGTGTGAATGCAACCCAATCTCTAGGCCATTAACTGAAACCACATGTCCTCAGAACAACCCTCCCAGATAATAATTACTAGTCGTGGTCTCCTTCTTCACCTTCTCCTTCTTCCCCTCCTCCTCCTTCTTCCTCCTTCTCTCTTCCTCTTCTTCTTCTTTTCTTCTTCTTCTTCTCTCTCTTCTCCTCCTTTTCCTCCTTCTTCTTCCTCTTCTTTTTCTCCCTCTTCTCCTCCCCCTTCTCCTCCTTCCTTTCTCTTTATTCCTCCCCTTCCTCTTCTTCCTATTTTGCTGAAGGAGGGCTAGAGATTTGAAATACTTTGCTCTGGTATCTCGCTGCTAGTGAGTGATAGAACAGGTATGAAAGAAGACAGGTGGTTAAGATAAGAATTGCACCAGACAAGTTAAACAGCCAGGGAAGATTGTGTCCAAGAGAACTGTAGCAGGACAGAGGGGCTGAACTCAGCTCTAGTAAAACAAAAAAGCAGGAGGGTGTTCAGTCCTGAGCAAGCCCCTGGAAAGGGACTGAAGATGCTGTGGGGAGCAGGAGGTTGATCACTGGGATAAACAGAACACACTGAGCTATTCTTGAGTTTGTAAATGTTTTTCTTTCTGATTGGGCCCTCAGTGCCTGTTGTTACTTACTGAAGTTGGGCTTCTTAGCTCCCATGGAGACTAGAAGATCAGGCTTTTATCTCCTTCACAGTGCTTGCATTTCAAAGTCACAGTCCTCAGGTCTTGGAGAAAGACATTTCTAGGTCTGTAAAACTGGCCAGAGCCAGGGAGACTGACAGGCTTCCAAAGGGACAATTGCAAGTTTCCTTAAATATTCTTTAAAAAGGGGAAAGGAGATCAGAAACAAAAGTGTTTAAAATTTAGGGACACTGAGGGGAACGTGGAGATCATTCAGGGTCCAACCACACACTGAAGCCAGAATTGCTACCCAGGTGACTGTGTTCCTGCTTTCAGGGGTCCTCCTTGCAGTAAAAACCAAACTCTGCTGTGTGTGGAAAGTGAGTTAGAAGAAGCAATGTTCTCATGACATGTGGGAGGTGAGCAGCTAGCTTTGCCTCTCAAAGATACAGAAAATCATTGTCTCAGATCCAGGGGAGGTGATTTCCTTTAAACTCCTAAGAGGAAGATTGGTTTATATTTATTTTTAAAAGTCATCCCATAAATGTGTGCTAAACTAGTCTAATCTAAAATCAACTTTTAAAAAACTCTAGGACAAGAGCACCTGAGTGGCTTAGTCATTAAGCGTCTGCCTTCGGCTCGGGTCATGATGCCGGAGTCCCAGGATTGAGCCCCGCATTGGGCTCCCTGCTCAGCGAGCAGCCTGCTTCTCCCTCTCTCACTCCTCCTGCTTGTGTTCCCTCTCCAGCTGTGTTTCTCTCTGCCAAATAAATATCTTTAAAAAAACAACAACAACAGCAACCCTGGGACACAGGGCTGAGAATTCCCATTCTAAAGAACTATTCATTGAGGGTCTCCCCATACTCTCAAAAGACTGGTTTTCAGATTGGGATGCCTAGGGGATACATCAGGGCGCTCTAAAAAGGACTGATGCTTTGGTCCCATAGGCAGAGATTCTGACTAAGCTGGTCCAGGCTCTGGCCTGAGCATTCCAGTTAAAGGCTCTCCATGGGATGGGATTCTAATGCCAAGTCAAGGTTCACAAACACCGTCAGAAGGCGATATTCTTAAAAAAAAAAAAAAAAAAAAAAAAGGTATTCTCCGGAATCCTAGAAAATTTTTACCTAGTAAGAGAAAGAATGAGGAACAGTTGTTGCAGAAAAACATTTGGTAAAGTCAATTTGTCCCTTGAAAGTATAGCAACTTGCAAGTTTCTTCAATTCCCCTCCCAACACTCCTCAAAAGCAGCAGCCTGACCAGGAGGCAAGCGAGAGGTCTGATCCAGTCTTCTGTCAATTCAAGTGGGGCTCTTAAAACCTAGTTTTAGTTATCACACCATTTCTTATGGCTCACAAGGAGTAGTAGCCCTTTTTCGGTACCACTTGATTCAAAATGATTACTTTTTATGAAAGAATGAAAATGTCTTTTTCCAATATTAATAACTGATGTATCATGCAATCATCCAGAAACTGAGATGGCAATTTCATAATCTGCTTTTCACTAGACAAAACTTGAAATGATGTGATTTCTCCATCCAGGGGCGCCTGGGTGGCTCAGTTGGTTAAGCATCCAACTTTTGATTCTGGCTCAGGTCAAGATCTCAGGGTTGTGAGATCAAGCCCTGCATTGGGCTCTGCACTGAACGTGGAGCCTGCTTAAGATTCTCTCTGTCCCTCTGCCCCTACCCCCTCTCTTTCTCTCTTAAAAAAAAAAAAAAAGATTTCCCTATGCTTAAATTTCTTAGAAATATCACAGCAGACTGAACATTCTCAAAGACCACTCTGTATATTGCATTTCTAGAACAAACTAAGTTTTAACTAGTTCACAATTAATCAGTGGTGTTTAATTGAAGACTTTGGATGTATGCAAGTATCAAGGAATTGATTTCTTAACATTCACTTAAGGCATTTTCCCCAAGGAGTCAAATAAGTATCAGCCAATTAAAAAATGTTAATAATATTTCATGTATGTCTTTTTGGGATCATATCTTATATCCTTGATATTTTGAGACCAGCCAAACTTTCTTTTGAAGGAGGCTAGATCTGCATTTTAAATGAAAGTCAAGCCAGTTTTCCCAATCCAACTGTCATCTTATTTGGAACCATTTTCTCCAAGGCTCAGCAGAAATACTACTTTGGTGAGAAACTCCCTTAACTCCAGCTCACCATTCTCCAGCTTGTGCTTTTGTTGTTCCGCAGGTGAATGCCTGGGATTGAAAACCTCAGCTTCTGGATTATGCTTTGATAATCTCATTAACAAGCTCCATCCCCCCCATGCTGTGCACAGTAAGGGTTCCTAGGCACAGAACAAACAGAACGAACATTCTCTCTCTCTCTCTCTGATTGTGTAGTTCTTCTCTCCCAAATTAATGAATATACTTCTTTTATCATATTGCATTAGACATCAAGGGCCTAAGTCTTCCCTGTCATTCCCTCCTGAGTTTTGTCACCAAAACTATATATTCACAGCCCTGAAACTACATAAGGTATAAGGCCACTCAATACAGCTCAGTGCAGATTCCGTCTGGAAAAAAGCCTGATGGGTGGAACACAGCTTAGGCCTGAAGCCAAACTTGGAATGTTTACTTCTTCTGACCTTAACAGGAGAACAACCTGCAGCAAAGACTACCTTGATTTCTTACTTCTACACAAAGAAGCTGGGGTGATAAGGAGATAAGGAGAGAGGAGCCGTCCTGGATGTTTTCTTGTTGACAGGAACCAAGGACATCCCAAGCTTTGGCAGGTGCTAGAGGAAGGGGGGTTCTCCGCCTCAAGGCCCAACATCCATGACCACCAAGAGGGCAAGACTTACGGGGTGGTAGGAGGCTACTGATCACGTTGGCTCTGCATTTTCCCTTATAGATTAGAGGAAGACCAAGTATTCTGTCATCTGTCTGGTCCAATGGACATGTCCAGGCCCATTAAATAAAATACATTAGTCCCTTTAGAATTATGGAATTATGAGAGAAATATTTATGGACATCCTCAAAGGACTAACTTTCAAATTTCTTAGGAAAGAGACTGTATAAAGCAATTGTTTTAAATGCAAATAACAAATGCCTATTATCAAGCTCATGAGGGAGAGACTATACTCAAATATGATGTGGATTAAAGTTTCCACAGTAAAATGACTACACTGTAAAAGTAAGGTTATTATAGATAAAGAAACAGAAAAATGGAAAGGAGACTTTTTATAAGTAATCTGATGTAGGGAAAGTAATGTGATTTCTTAAAACTTCAGATCATGTTCTGGAGTGACAATCTTTTTTTTTTTTTTTTTTAAGATTTTATTTATTTATTTGACAGAGACAGAGATCACAAACAGGCAGGCAGAGAAAGAGGGGGAAACAGGCTCCCCACTGAACAGAGAGCCCGATGTGGGCCTCGGTCCCAGGACCCTGAGATCATGACCTGAGCCGAAGGCAGAGGCTTAACCCTCTAAGCCACCCAGGTGCCCTGGAGTGACAGTCTTTTTTCAGCATAATCCTTCTTGAAATAAAATGTTAGACGTTCTCAAGAAAGTAACTAAGTCAGGAAAAAGAAATCACCGATTAGAGAAACATCAACTCACCAAGAATTCAATATGCCAAATCTTCTCTCTCCTACTGGGCTCTGATTTACATGTGAAATCTGAAGTGACTGTTCTAAGACCCCCCTGAGAATTTTGTACAATAAAGTATCCAAGCTAATTGCCTCATCTGTGAGTATATTAAAGGTTAATATGACATTTACTTAGGTTATCATGTCAGTTAATTTAAAAAAAAATATTAATCCCATCAGAACTTTTACCTCCCAGTTTACAGACTAAGGCTTCCCCGAAATAATCCTTAGACCCCCCTCCCCCCAACCACATTCAGTTTCTCTTCCCATCCTCCTGGAGTCTTTATTTACTTGCCTGATTGAGGCTCCTTGGTACAGAGTTTCTTGAGGAAACGTTTTTGTGCCAGATTCACCACTGAATTCTCAATCTCAAGCAAATACTTGCTACAAAATTCTGAATCACTGTTATATAAATAGACTGTCTCATGATTTCAAGTAGAACAGCTGCTGTCGGGCTATATACTGGGCTTCTTCTCTCTGTCATTAAGAGCAAATAAATAACTCTGAAAGACAAATGTAAACAACCAAACAATATAAAGCTGGATGAAGAAAAGAGTAAACATTTAATTAGAAGTCTATAACTTCCATTAACTTGAGTTTTCCAGAAAACCTCCCATTGTCCCAATCTTGAAGAATTCAAGATACGACAGCCTCTTTATTATCTTATACTTATTATAATACTCAGGACCAAAATTAAACTACAATAAAACATCATCATTTATATCTGCAGGAATTTTTGAACAAATTATTTTTTAAAATTAGACTTAATATAGAAGCTTTTATCCTAATGTAAAAATCATAAGCAGTTCTAGTGTGTTGATGAAAATGACAGTTTATCCCCTCAACTTCAATACAAGTCCCCCCTTCTTATCTTTTTAAAAAGGATGTTAAAAGGGAATCACCTAAAGCCCACAAATCAGTTACATTGGTATTACCCCTGTAAACTGTAGTGCATGTAGTGCTGTCTCTCAAAAAAAGATACAGCCAACTCCTAACCCCCAGTACCATGATGGTGATGGTGACCTTATTTGGGAAGAGTCATTGCAGGTATAATTAAGTTAAGGATCTCAAGATGAGGTCATCCTGGATTAACTGGCTGGGTCCTGAATCCAACAACAAGAGTCCTTATAGGAAAAGGAGAGACAGGCACAGAAGAGAGGAAATAGTAAGACGCCGAGGCAGTGGGCAGAGACTGGCATCCCGGGGCTAAGAGTCTGGGCACAGAGGGTGAAGGCAGCACTAGTGGCGAGCGTGAAGAAGATGCTTCTCAGAGCTGCAGAAGGAACTGTCCTGCTGACACACTGATCTCAGATTGCTGCTCTCAAAAACTGTGGAACAGTCCATTTCTGTTGTCTTAAGCCACCACTTAAATAATTTGTCACAGCAGTCCCAAGAATCCAACAGATTAATGGAGAAAAGATGGGCCCTAAGTGTTCCAAAAATAATTCCAATTTGCTATCAAATGCATTAACAAATTTCCCTTCAGTAGGGCCTAAAGTAGATGTATCTTGAAAATAAATTTGAATGGACTCGTACCAAAACTTACCTGGATTTTTTAGTACAATGTGATGGATGGCAACATTGATACCTGAGACAGTAAGGAAGATGCTCATTCAAAATGAATTATTTTAGGGGTGCCTGAGTGGCTCAGTTGGTTGGACGACTGCCTTCGGCTCAGGTCATGATCCCGGAGACCGGGGATCGAGTCCCACATCAGGCTCCCTGCTCAGAGGGAAGCCTGCTTCTCCCTCTCTCACTCCCCCTGCTTGTGTTCCCTCTCTGGCTATGTTTCTTTCTGTCAAATAAATAAAATCTTTTAAAAAAATGAATTGTTTTAGATTGCCCAGAATGATGACCATCACCCTATAAATAACGGTCTTCACTGCCGTTCGGGGAGCTGAACACCCACATGCCAATGGGGTCACGTGGGTCACATGATCGTTGCACTTGGATCTGCTTTGCAGAACTGCCCTGGTTTGCAAACACAGTGTCTTCCTGCTTACAGTACTGATTTTCAAGACACCAGCATGAATATTCACTTACCATCTTCACTGATTATTTCTGTCTTCTGGACGGAATCTTCTGTGGCACAGACTCATTTGCACCAAGGGTTTAACGATGGCAGGAGTTGGGTGCTAGTGCGGCAAAGGCAGTCACCCAAACACAAGCATTAAGAAACGCTCTGCCCTTGGCAAAGACAGTTCATATAAGTTTCAATAAACATTTCTACGTCTGTAGTTGCTAATCTCAGGTCCCCAGGGCTTGTGTACTCATTAAATGCACGGAAGAGCTGTACAAAGCTCTTATCCTAGAATAAATTTAATTTGTGAGGTTAAACATCCATACAGAGAAGTAACCCATGCTTCATGGACTTCAAACAATCTTACTAAAGGTTACTCTTCTTTTCATTAAAAAAGAGAGCCCACGTTTCCTGTAAAGCTTACCAGTGTATCAGCTTCATATAGTTAGTACTCATACTGAAGAACTCAACATTATTTTCATAGTCTGATTCTTATCAGCGAGAATCTTCCATATTTCCCAAGAGGTTCGGACAGAACTGATACGTCTTCAGCTCTTGGCGTGCATGCTTATATTGTCCTTTATACATGCTCTATCCTGAGAGATGGAGTACTGCGAGGCGGTTTCCTAATGGAGCCCAGTGGCAGAGCCACCTGTTCCGCCCTCCACTGGAGACGCTCTGAGGGCGACAGTGAGACTGAGTCCTCCGTCCTCACTCTGCACCCTCACCTCAGTGCAAACAGGCACTCAGTGCTCACAGGGGGAGCACTTAATTACTGTTTGTCGGTGACCTGATACTCAGAAGGAAAACGCTACAGACCAGAATACACTAGTGGCTGGGACAAATCGTGGGAATGACTGCACTCAGAAGGGCTGAGCTTTACCTTTAGAGCCGTGGTGTCCCATCAGCTGTTAAAGATTCCACAGAGGTTCACCAGGAATGAAGACAATTTATACATTTTACTAGTTGAATACTGAAGTTATTTCCGTACCATAAATATATGTAACCATATATGTACTTTTGTTGATTGATGTGTGTGGTATTACACCTGCTATTTACCAGCTATAAAGGATTTTGAACAGATGTCAACATTTAACCTTGGTATCCAGGAGTCCGGGTTTCAAATCCCACCATTGCCACTAATCACCCAGGCAGGTGTGGAGGATAAACATATTCCCTAGGTCACAATGTTCCTGCAAGGATTAAATAATCAGTGTAGAAGGCTTAGTCTGGAACCAAACACATGTAAGTGCTCAGAAAACAGTGCTCAAGATGGAAATGTTGCTTTGCACATTTATTTTGGATACTTGGAAATCATAAGGGTTTATCTCAGTCAGAACAAAGCATTTTCAGAGTGCCTGGGTGGCTCAGTTGTTAGGCGTCTGCCTGTAGTTCAGGTCATGATCCTCGAGTCTTGGGATCGAGCCCCGTGTCAGGCTCCCTGCTTAGTGGGGAATCTGCTTCTCCCTTTCTCACTCCTCCTGCTGTGTTCCCTCTCTCACTGTTTTTGTGTCAAATAAATAAGTAAAATCTTAAAAAAAAAAAAAAAGAACAAAGCATTTTCAAAAGGTAAAATCTGATCACAACTAGTGGGCATCCTTCAACTCTCCAAGGAAATTCTTCCTATTTGATTAGGTTCCAAGCTCTTCATAGGGAGTGCAGGACCCCGCCTGGTTTGGCCCTGGCTTCGGTTCCCTGGTTCTAGGTTCTGCTACTGGCTCAGGGTTCCCGCCACCCGACCTGTGCTGCATCTGCCGCTCATCAGGCCTGCTGCCCTCCCAGATCCTTGGCGCGGGTCATTCCCTCTGCCTAAATATGTGCACGGCTGGCCTCTCTTACTTTCATGAAATATCCAGAAGATTGGGGATTGTCTGCCTCTCTGCATCTCAAACAGTACATTTCACACAGCAGACTTGGTTTTTCTTGAATGAATGAATGCATCCCAAATCTGTCTTACTTTCCTTCTTTCCACTTTGCTATTTGTTACGCATGAGAAGTCAACATGATTCACTCAACACCATGGGAATGCGATGCAGTATAATGAAGACAATCCTAGGCCAGACCTGCAAGTCCTCAGTGTGAATTACAGCTATCCTTCTTATGGCTGTAAGTCTGTGGACAAGCCTCAGTTTCCCCGTTTGTACAGATAGCGAAGGCTGTGGTGCTTTGAAGGTTAAGTGGGAAGAAGTGCTTAAAAACAACTACCCTGAGGTGTAGCATGCTTAGAAGGTTAATCATGGGAAATGAATATACAGATGTACGACAGAAAAGATAAAAACCATTCTCTGTGCTTATTGCAAGAGCCCAGTGGAGCATGTATCATTTCCTCTTCACTGGGAGGAAGAAACTGCGGTTTACAGAAGTTTAGTAACCAAAGGTATCAATGAACATTTTTGTTTAAATTTAAATTCCTATAATGTAGGTAGTTATATGTGGATACCTGACAACTTATTTTTTAATTATTCATTTATTTACTTACTCATTCAGCAATGTTTTTTTTTATTTTTTAAATATTTTTATGTATTTTTTTGACAGAGAGAGAGAGAGAGAGCATAAGCAGAGGGGAGCAGCAGGCAGAGGCAGAGGGAGAAGCAGGCTCCCCACCGGGGAGGGAGCTGGATGCAGGACTCCATCCCAGGACCCTGGGATCATGACCTGAGCCTAAGGCAGATGCTGAACTGATGGATCCACCCAGGCGCCCTCAGCAATGTTTTATTGAATGTTTGCTTTATTTTCTGTGCTCAGCACTGGACTAGTGGATATATACAAACAACATGTAACACTTACTGATTTAAGTTGAGAAATTATTTCACCTTTCAGTGTGATGGAAGGCTGGGCTGGGAACAGTATGGCATCTACAACTTCTTTCATGATTTCCTGGGTATTGTCCTTTTCTGTTTGGACCCACAGCTGGAAAGTTGAATTCTTAGGGGGAAAAAAAAAAGGCACATCTGAATTAAAGTCCTCCACTCAAAGTCCTTGTTTTTAAGTGTCAATGCAGAAGTTACAGCCAAAGTAATCTGTTTTGACAATAGCGGTTAATTGATAATTTGAGCATTAACTGGATGAATAATTCAGATGAACTACAAACTAGCCAGAATACCCTCTCATCCCAAAGGTTGATTTAGAATCTGACTTATCCAGTTAGCACTGACTCATCAAATGAACACTAGAGAAAGTTCTCATGAAATTAACTATAAGCGTATTAAGAAAGGCCGTGGAAAATTGGAGATAATCCTCTGGCTAGATCGAGCATGCATTTGCTGGATTCCAATATAGATCCAAGCTCAAAATTGACCCCATTTCTTTACCTTTTAAATATCAGGAAGGTGAAGACCTCCAGAAGTTTGGATAAATCCAGAGAATCATGTCCATAGACATCAAAAGCCTCATCACTGGAAAAGTTGAATGTAGTCACCTCTGGTTTACAAAGCAGGTGTTAACACTTAGTGGGCCAGTCTCTGTCACCTATAATAGGTAGGACGTCATCACAGAAGAGACTCCTTTATCAATCATGACAATATCAAAATCAGTGGACCCTTTAGACAATGACCCAGGAGTTACAAATTCAACTATGGCCCGAGTCCCATTGTGGGGACTGACACTGTGTCTCTGGCTTCTGGCTCCATCTCAATATCCTCTAAACCATTCTCTGTGCTCCCGTCCTGTTGGAACATTTCATTTGCTTAAGGAATAACTACATGTGTACTATGGAACCTATACTTAGCTTTTCATACTCAGTGAGTACATAGGTCTTTCACAAAATTTCCTATAAAACTTACCTTTGGGATTCCCTCCTAAGCTTAAATTAGAAGTCCCACCACAATATCTTAAGCAGGCTGACACCACAGTATAGACACACAAGAAGCCTAAGTCAACAGTTTAACAGGATAATCCATTCTTCTCACTTTCTTTTCTGAGGGACACTTCGATTTGGGAAGGCAGCTGACCTGTGTTGGCTGGTTTTGCTCACGTCTGATGCTCTGGTTTACCTTCATCCCACATACATGCCACATGCCACATGCCACAAGCCCAACTCCACACTCACGGTTGCCATCCTATTTGACTTGCCATGGACTCTTCTGGCTTACTTGTCAAGGACAAGGGGCCTGGGATGTCATGCTTCACTCTTTTCAATCGCTACTTTAAACCCTTCCTAGGTTGGTGCTCCCTAGATCTCTTTGACTGTGACCCACAGTAAGAAACATTCTTTATACTGTCATCCATTACATATGTGCACATGAATTCACATTTGAATTCACAAGAAACATTATGGACAAAACATATATGGAAAAAAAGTTCACAAAACAAAATTACTCTTTATTACATATGATAAAATCTTGTTTTACCTGTTCTATCCTATTTAATTGACTTAAAAGGTCCTGGTCATATCCCACTATGCTGACTTTATGATGCATGAATACCTCCCCAGGTAATGAATTACATTTGCCTGAAATGCAGCATGACAATGCCTGCCTACCACCCTTCCCCACATCCCCCGACTGTGTTTTTAGTGTTCCATCCCAGGCTTTCTCATTCCAGTGAATGGCATCACCCTTCTCCCAAAAATTTCCATCCCCCAAAGCAGATGTCTCCTTGATCCTTCAGCCTCTGACCTACATTAATCTTCTTGTTTCCAAAATTTACCAATCGGCCCATTTCTCAGTCTCTATTACTTGCACCCTAATACAAGTCACACCATCAAGCTTGGCTTAAACTTTCAGGGGAGCCACCTAACTAGTCTTCACGCTCTTACTCACAGGCCCAGTATCTCCTTATTATCTCCTTATATCTCCAAGGGAACATGAGGCCTATTTTATCCCTAGAGCACATGAATTGCACTAACAATTCAAATAAATCAGAGATTTGAGAGGCTATCTAGAGAATTCAATGAAATCCCACCTCCCTCCCCTTCCCAATGTTTTCCTATTACCCTTAAAATGGCCACCTACTCACTTCTCTGTTCTTAATGTCCTAATATTTTCTCCTTTGATTAACATTCAACAGTTGTACTAGTTTCTTGAATGGACCAAACTGAGTCCTGCCTCAGGGCCTTTGCCCTTGCTGATGGGCTTTGTGGGGGTATTTAAGAGGAGGAACTGCAGGCTGATATCCTAAAAGTTCCCACTTCAGAAAAAAACTTCTTGAATCTATAAACCCTATATGTTATTATTCAATTGTGAATTTTTATTTTATGTATTTTATCAATATTTGAAATTATGTTATTTAGTTATTTTACTTATTTTATGTGCTTATATTGTGATGCTCAGTGATAGAATGAAAATTCTGAAAGAACAGGAATTTGTCTGCCCTGTTCATAACTATATCTTCATCTTCTGGAATCAAAACAGAAAATCAATTAAAATGTGTCAAATGATTAAATGAATATTATTTTTAGGCATGAAATACCAAAAAAGTAGTTTTTCCTGTATTTAAATCATATCTATGTAAAGTACAAATTTATCACATTCTTGAGAACATGTTAGGGAGCAATCACTCATAAGTTTATCAAAGCAGTGGTCTCCAAAGTCTAGAAAGGCAGGAACTGCTACTAATTTTAAGAGTCCCAGTATATTTAAAAATTTAGCAGAGGAGAATGTTGGTTATACGATGTATGTTCTGTGTGTTATACGAAGGAATTAACAAATTACACACAAAAATTTATAGTACCATCAGTTGGAAATAATGTCAAAGCTTAAATTGAAGATTAGTGGCTAAAGAGGGCTCACCATCAGACAATCCTCCAGGATTTCCTTGTAATGATGCCGGTGGAGCTCCGTGTGCAAGGCGTGATAGAAAGGAATAATTTGAAGGAATATGTCTTTACTACAGAAGGGGACTAAGACACATTCCCCCTCAGTAACAGTAAAACTTTGCCATAAATGAGAGATGTCCGAAGACAGATTTGCCTTAGGAGGAATGAATCTCTAGGTTTCTGAGGCATTCAAAACAAATTTGACAGCTATGTGTTATAGATGTGATGGTAGGAATAAAAGCACAGGATGAGTGACTATGATGACTTTTAAATTTACTTCCTGTTGGGAGAGTCTATGAATCTAAAATTAGCTTACCTCTTAAACAAATGTCAAATTTACCACATAATTTTCAGCACTTTAACATTTGCTTAATGTCGAACTTTCTACATATATGACCCCTTTATTCTATTAGGGGATTCATTTCAAATTTTGAAATTTGGGACTTTATTATTTAATAGCTTCAAAAGTAGCATCTTTAACGCTTACAGTTTATCTCCATAGGAACAATTCACACATTGTCAATCATCCTCTCTTAACCAAGGGCAGAACTTTTAGAATATGTGTGTGTGTGTGTGTGTGTGTGTGTGTGTGTGTGTGTGTGTATTGAAGACAAGATACAGAGATTTCCTGGCGGCTCCCTGCTCCCCACAGTGTCAAACTGACGGACCTCCACGGACATGTCATGATCAGCCAGACTCCACAGTGGGTATCCCAGTTAATTTTGATGTCGGACATCCTATGGGCTGGGGCACCTAGAACATTAGACAGTATATATCACACTTCACCAGGTATACTGATGTGTATTCCTCGGAAAGTGACTTGCAGTATAGCTTCAACGCTCTGAAAACCCTCGGCGCTCTGCCTGTTCATCCCCACCTCCCTCCCAACCCCTGGCAACCCCCTGATCTTTTTCCTGTGTCTACGGTTCTGCCGTTTCCAGAATGCCATGGAATTGGAATCACACAGTGCGTAGTCTTTCAAACTGCATTCATCCCTCAGCAATATGAATTTGCTTCCTTTGCATCATTTCGTTGGTTTATAGCTCATTGCCTGTTTGACTAGAATCCCAGTGTCTGGATGCTCCCGTTTTTACCCATTCACCCACTGAAGGACGTCTTGATTGCCTCAAAGGTCCAAGTTTTGGCAAGTCGAGGAAGGCAGAACGTGTATCAAGGATGTATATCATAAAGAGGGACCAGAGCAAGTGGCGTTGATTATTTTGGAAGTCATGAAAATCAGAGTGGAAAGCAGAACTTTAAACATAAAAACGAGAACACAGCACTTGAAAGGTCCATTGCTCTTCGTATTATAAAGGGAGAAGTTTGTGATTGAATATATCCAGCAAATAATGTGCTTATCTCTTTGAAAGAAAATGTTTTGCATGGCAGAGAAGGGACTAAATAATCTCATATTCATGCTAAAAGGAGAAATGACTAACAGACAGCCAATTATTTTGTAGTTCACATCTTAGGGCACAAAGAACCAAAAGGCTCTCCTTTTCAGAACGTTTTCCTGCTGGACATTCTGTTCTCCTTTATGGCCAGGTCCACATTTCCCCCTACAGATTCCTTTGTTCATGATATTTCTTTGCCACTTCTGGTTTTTGGTTCCATATACCTATGTCTGGGGAGGAAATCAATGCTACTATATTGAGGAAAATTTCTAGCTGGATTTGCACACTGCATTTTTTTTTTTTTGCATTGACCTGAACCACATTTTATTTTCAATCTAGTAGCTCTTGAGTATAAATGAGAATTTCTCCACCATGACAAAGAACAGCAGCAACTTAGTGGATGAGATGGTAGCACATTCAGGGTAAAGAAGAAGATGATTTCCCTGTAATGAGATCTGACCCCTTCCTGTACAAATGATGCCGGCCACTGGAAGAATGATCTCCAGTAGCACGAGGGCCGTGATGAATGGTATGGGGCGTCAGTGCAGGATTTTTGGATTAAAGTCCCCAGTATCACTTATCTCTGTCTCTGGGGGAAGTTCTGAAATTGCTCTGTCTGGAGACATTTTTTTTCTTCCATAAAATGGAATTAATGGATCAATGATGAACCTGCCTCATAGATTTGCCATGAGGGGAAATATTTCTTGGTACGTAAACATTTCATACATGGTATCGGTCATTATCATCTTGAAGAAGGTCACCTGCTTGACAACATACAGCTAGCTGTTTCCTGTGGTGGCCCCGTCTCTGTGAAGACTTCCTCAGCAGGCACACTTCACTAATCTCCATTTGCCTTTTCTCTCGAGTAGCCCTTGGCTCCTGTTCCCAGAGTCTCACCGACCTTCATTCATCAAGTATCTCTGCTTTTCAGAATTTCTTTATTCTCGATTCCCTTCTTCTTCCCCCAGCGTGTGCTATTGCTGTGGGAACAGTCTTAAAAAGAATCTAGTTTTTAAAAGTTTCCTGATTCCACCTTAGACACTCTTTTTTTTTTTTTTTTTTAAGATTTTATTTATTTGACAGAGAGAAACACAGCCAGAGAGGGAACACAAGCGGGAGGAGTGAGAGAGGGAGAAGCAGGCTTCCCACCGAGCAGGGAGCCCGATGTGGGACTCGATCCCGGATTTCCGGGATCATGACCTGAGCTGAAGGTAGTCGCCCAACCAACTGAGCCACCCAAGCGTCCCAACCTTAGACACTTTAACTTCAGGTCCCCTCCAGCCTCTGAGCTGTAGCTATTGACGCAAAATGCCACACCTGTATTCATTCTTTTATATTCTCAAAATAAACTTCCATATAATCGAGAGCAATTCTTCTTTCATACCCTCCCATTCACCCAAGAGCCTCTTCCCAATGTTAAAAACAGAGAAAGCACATGACTGACCAACAGATTTCTCCTCTAAAATAACCTAGTATTGCATGTAGAGAATTATAGCCATTGCTTTTGTCTTCCTTTTAGATGTTATGATTGATGTTAGAACCTGCAGTGTTTTCCGTTGGCATCCCTTGATGTGTCCTTCTAGGAAATGTGCAAGTAGTCATCGAGCATGAAGTTCACAAGACTATCAGACGTTGGGTTTTGCAGGGCAGGTAAGAAGCCCAAAGAGTACATGTGTCCTTGCCAAAGGCTGCTTTGTGTTCTGGTCTGATCGCACAGTTCTGAGAAAGACCTTGTTTTCCTCCCCACTGAGTCTACTCTTCTCACTCATCCATTAATTTGCATTCTGCAAATAAGTGGATGTCAAGTCAGAAATCACCATGAATAAAACATGGTTGCTGTTAACTGTTTTATTGTGACTGACATCACTCTGCGGGTTGTTGGTAAGTACTAATTTTATTGCAGGAAACTGCCGATTGAAAATTGCCCTCTTGGTGCATCCTGAATGGCTTTCCAGTTGAAACCCAAGTCCCCTAATGTCTCATTCCAGCTGTAAACAGTTGTGCACCTAATTTCAAATCTAGCCCTAAAATGGTGACGCTTATCCCTGAAGTATTTATAAGTGCCCCGGAGAGGACAGAGGCTATACTTCCAAAAGAGGAAATTATTTGTGTTTATCAGTCCAGCCCCAGAGAACAGGGAAAGTGTTACTTGTGAAAGCTGTTCCAACGGCAGGTGGTCAGCTCTACCTTATTAACTTAATGTCCGTACAATTAGAGCTGCAACAGAGCATCCTACAATTTATTGACCTGCTCATCATAAAGTCAGACATCAAAAATTACTGCTATAATTGAGCGTGGGACAGTGCCAGGATTGGGGAGCCCTGAAATCCTTCAGTCCAACGTGAAAGGGAAGTGCATTTGTGTTTGGACACATTCTGTTTCTACCTACAGCTCTCAAGCACTGGACAGGGTAACTGAGAAACAAAGTGTCAGAGGGCCTTCAAAGATGTAGTCTATGATAGAGATAAATAGCTAACACCCAGTAACATTGAGGAACTGAGGGTCATGCTAATGGTTACAATGCGATGCTTTGATGAAAGCCTGGACGACAGACATTTAATCCAGTTTCAGCCCAAATTCCAACTGCTGCAGGATGACTTTGCTCTCTTCCCCAGAGGCAACATCCTGCCACTTCTACTGCTGTTCCCCTGCTCTCATTTACCATGTCTCAGTGGCAACAAGGACCAAGCCGAAGGATCCCTGGATGACGCTGAATTAGTTCTTAATGCCAGGGGACAGAACCCAGACCCGCCTCATGCACTTCCATCACCAGGGATTCTAGATTACATGTTCCCCTGATCAGAGAGCATCGCGTCCCTGTGCTATTCACCACCACTTCACCACAACAGCGAAGGGCCTGTCTCAGATCCGTCTTGCTCCCGACGGCACATGAGCTGAACGCAAGTGATCAGAAAACACCACCTGCTCGGAGTTTAACACAAAGGACACAGTGTACCCGTGCTCTTTGGAATGGAGACTCATGAGCTCTGGCTCAGCATGTCCCTAATGCTGCAGCCCTGGAAAGTTTCAGTTCCTGGGAGCAAGCAGGGAGACACCCTGTGACAGGGTGGGACCCATGCAGCCCCTGGAAGCCTCTCTCCAGATCACCAGTCACTGGAAGGAGTGTGGAAATCACAGTGGTTGTTTTGCAAGTAACGACGTATCAATAAAACACCATAAAGGACCCCGGGAGGGGTCAGCCCGGACTTTCGGGGGTGACCTACTGCTGCCCTAGTGTCAATAACGAGAGAAAATAAATTTTTTTCCTGCTCAAAACCCAGAAACTTTTCATTTCTTACTACAAGTAGAAAGGAGGAACACAAATCATTTTGATTTGCCTGAATTTTTGAGCAAAATCGGTTCAAGGGAGCCATCAAGCTGCCAATAAACGGAGGAAGCTCTCGAGTAATTGCCGGCAGATCCCCATCTTACCGCCTCTCACCTGCCTGCTTCTTCCGTATTCCAGCTCATCTGATGCTCCTCTCTTCAGATTTCTCCCTTCAGACAGTGTTTCATCTCTTTTCCAGATTTCTGCTTCAGTGGCTCAGGTGGTCATTCATGCCACAAGGTGTATTTGACTGGCAGTCCATGTTCTTCTATTAGAAGCTTTAACATAAATTTGGAAGGCATCTATAGGTTTATTGTTCTTAAGAAGGCAGGTCAGATGCCACCAAGATAAATGATAGAATTCATAAATCAGTAATCTGCTGACTAGTCTTTTCATTGCTAGGACCCAGTATGTAGCAACCAAGCTAGAAGGAGGGATCTGGTGTGGGAAAATGGGCTGGGTTCTCTTCTCCCACAGCATAGATGATGACAACTAGCTGATGGTCAAGTTGTGAGTCCAAGCTTTATAGTTTAACCCCCACCATGATTTTGTGAGGTGGATGTCTGCGGTAAGCAGAACTTTAAGATGTCCCCCTGAGATTCCTAGCCCCAGGCATCTATGCTCGGAATAATACCCTCCCTGAGCATGAGCAGGGTTGGGAATATGAGGGAATACTGCTTCCAGGATTACCTGACTCTGTATATTGGATGGGATTCTGCAAGCATACACAGTATTCCCAATTGGTGGACTAGGAGTTAACCAGAAGGAAGATTTGCAGGGTGGGCCTGGCCTAAGTAGATGAGCTATGAAAAAAAAAATTCAAAGCATGGGAGCTTGTTCTTTGGCCGAAGGAGCGAAGTGCCCGTTGTGGGGGAGGGTGGTGGCACCTCAGCACTAAGGCGGGGGCCTGTGGTCAGCAAGGGAGCCAGAGGACAGGGCTCTCAGGGATAAACACCAGAGAACTAAATTCTGGGTAAGAATAGTGATCCTGGGACAGACTGCAAACCTCAGGTGAAATGGAAAACCTGGCTGACTCCTTGATTTCCCAGCAGGCTCCTGATTCCCACCCAGGTAACCCTTGCAAGCCTCCGGGGGAAGAGACCCCGGCACACTCAGTCTGTGCTGTTTTCAAGGCTCTTGCTGGGCAACGTTGCTACACAGCAATGGAAAACTAACACAAAGCCTTGGTACATTTAATTTCCTTCAGTTTTCAAGTACGAATCCTGTGAGGTAGAGGCATTTAAAAGTCAGCCTAGTTCATGCGGGCTCCTAAGAGGGACTGGGCTTCCCCAGAACCCCTGTGTGCAGCGGGGCAGGGGCACTAGTGCACAGGAAGCACATACCCCATGGGCCAGATGCAGGGATGGACACAGGCACACAGCAACGGGACAGAACAGACGAGGCAGAACCTGGTCCAAAACGGGGCAGCCAGGGGCTGATGAGCGTGAAGGCCTGACAAGGTGCCGGGGTGCACCTGCGCATTTCTGAGTGTGCACCTGCGGGTGAGGCGGGGGTGCACCTGTGGCCTGAGCGGGGAGCACATGTGCGGATTTCCGAGTGTGCACCTGCGGGTGGGGCGGGGGTGCAACTGTGGCCCAAGGTGGGGGGCACCTGTGGCCTGCCTTATGGAGGCGTGCTGCCCATGGCAAAACAAATCAGCCTCCATTGCAATAGCTGGGGTTCCCCACAGAGTTTAAAGCATATTTTATTCTATTCGGGAAAATAGAGAAGAACTGAGGCTCAGGATGAATCAAAACTAGAATAAGAGAACTGAGGCAAGCTTTAGAAAAAGAGCCAGTGATTTGGAAATTTGAGAACAATGGTAAGTACTGGGTCTGGCAGTTCTGGGGAACTGGAAATCTTCACGTATAAATAAACAAAAATACCTTAAGTTGGTAAGATTGAAGAATCACTTTTTTATGTGTGATGAGAGTGCCTCAGATCTCTGTCAGCCGCTTTCAAGTACATAATGCAATATTCCTACCCACGGTCACCACGCTGTCCCTCACATCCCCAGAAGTCACTCCTCTAAACAGAACTGCCTGCCCCTCGACCGGCATCTCCCAGTGTGCTCCCCTGTTTGAATAAAGCCTGCTAGCAAAAGTAGGCAGCTTTCTCCTGAAATGTTTGGTAGGGAAAAGAAACAGGACAGGTGTAGGAAGACAGCAGGTGGAGGTAGTTGGACACTGAGCCATTTGGAGAATAGGGAGGTCCCGAGGAACCAGGTTCAGGATCAGTTCAAATGCAAGTCTAAGAAAGAAGGAGTAGATGGGGCGTTGAGGTACTGATCCACTGACCTTTGCTGTTCTTTCCACCAAAAAAGAGCGCTCTCACCAGGAATTTGTTCATTTTGGGGACTGCATGGGAACGTTTATCACTCCTTCTTGTTCTTTTACAAACTAGGGGAGACAGCCACTGGAGAGGGGCTTCGAATCTGTGCCTCTCTCTCAATGCCCCTGCATACTAGGATTTATGTAAAACTGTGAAAATTTACTCATGTGGTCAGTCAGCATAGCACGTATTTCCCATAGAGACACAAGAGGAAAAACTTTCCTATGTGAAGTTAGTAATAAACAGCTCCTGAGCTTGTGGCTAAAACTGAGGCCATTGGATGACCTCATGAGGCCCCCAAGTACAGAGATGCAGGGAAGACAGAGATGATGCGTGACCATGGGCTCAATGTGCCATGATTCACTCAAGGTACCATTACCTCACCACCTTACCATTCCCACGGATCCTGGATCCTGGTGTCCTTGGCAGGGTGACAGCCTCTTACACAATTACTTAACAGTGAATCCAAAATGTAGCCTAGAACAGTTGTCTCAGACTCATAGACCGTTTCCTGCAGCAGAAGTATACAGACAGCATGAGGAAGAAAAATAAAATAAGTAGAATCAACTAAAAGCCATTGGGAAGGGGCTAGTATGGAGTCTAGACAATGATGTAATTGGCTGTTATCAAGTTGCTCACAAAGCCCTTTTCTCAAACAGAAACTGGCCTTGATTCAGAGCAGGAAGAGAACAGGACTTTGCCACGTTATTCATTATTACCCCTGATTCCGTATTTGATATCTCACAAGCTCTATGCTCCTTCTTAAGATAAGGGGAGTTATGCCAAACTCCTGATGACCTAAATAAGCAAAGAAATAAAACTTGGTTGGCATTGTCCTTCTAGTTGAAATCATTTTTGTTTTTAAAGGCAAATCACAAAATGATTTTGTAAAAATGTCTTCAATTTTTTTAAAAGATTTATTGAGGGAGAGAGAGTGGGGGAGGGAGGAGCCAAGGGAGCGGGAGAAGGAGAGAGATCTCAAGTAGACTCCCCACTGGGCATGGAGCTCAACATGAGGCTGGATCTCATGGCCATGAGCCTGCTGCCTAACGGCCAGCCAGACACCCCAAAATGTCTCTAATTTTTTTTAAATATTTTATTTGACAGTGAGAAACACAGTGAGAGAGGGAACACAAGCAGGGGGAGTGAGAGAGGGAGAAGCAGGCTTCCCGCCGATCAGGAAGCCTGATGTGGGACTCGATCCATGGTCTCCGGGATCATGACCTGAGCTGAAGGCAGTCGCTTAACCAACTGAGCCACCCAGGTGTCCCCAAAATGTCTCTAATTTTAACAACAATCTTGTAGGCTGTCATCCAGAACCATGACAAAAATGAACCCATGAAATGGAATCTTTATAAAAAAAATAGGGTGCCTGGGTGACTCAGTGGGCTAAAGCCTCTGCCTTTGGCTCAGATCCTGATCTCAGGGTCCTGAGATCGAGGCCCGCATTGGGCTCTCTGCTCAGTAAGGAGCCTGCTTCCTCCTCTCTGCCTACTTGTGATCTCTGTTTCATATAAAAAAATAAACAATGGCAAATTATACTGAACCTGAAGGTTTCTCATAGTTGGGTCAAGCGGCAAGAGCCATAAAGAAAACCCAGGAAACAAAGAAGACAATAGTGTGCACATATGGTTGCAATAATTAATTTGACTCAGAGAGTCCTTCCAGAAACAAAGAGGATTTTATGTGGTGCCATGCTGGGGTAATGAGCTAGGCCTCCAGCTCTGCGCTCAGGGGTTCCACCTAGACCACAGCATTTAGCTGTGAGCACGCTCATAAAATAGAGTCTGTCAAGTCAGCAGTTTCAACCAGAAAGGTGAAGAAAACTTAAATTTATGTGAAATCATTAAAATAAGAAAAAACTCTGGCATTACTGTGGGGGCAGAAATGGGACAATTTTCTTTAAGAGAAAAAAATGTAAGTACACTAGGGTTTAAGAACAATAAACAAAATAAATACATATGTGTTATTGAGACTATATTTTAACAAAAACTATACAATAAAATAATTTTCTATCCAAAGCACCCAGAGAGGAACAGTTGGCCAAGATAGGAAGGAGTATGTCATCCATAGGGTCGTTCAGGCATAAACTTACCTGTCACTCCTCGAAGTGCTGGGGCCAAATCCAAGATCAAATGAGGAACTGTATTTGAGCAGGTGACACTTGGGTGGCTCAGTCAGTTAATCATCTGTCTTTGGCTCAGTTCATGACCTCAGGGTCCTGCAGTTGAGTCCCACGTTGGGCTCTCAGCTCAGCCTGGAATCTGCTTCTCCCTCTTTTCCCCTGCTGGTGCTCTCTCCCTCCTCTCAAATCAATAAACAAACAAAAATCTTAAAAAAGAGAAACAAATTTGTTTCCATATAAAATTTAGAATATTTTGCATGAAAAGTTTAATTACCTGCATATCTTAGTATATCTCTTGGTCTTTGAATATCAGAAAATCTGGCAAAATTGGACTGTGTTATTTGTGGTAACAATAAATCAGAGGCAGGAAGTTACTGGAGCCTTTAGACAAATTTTCCTGTCCCCATGTAACCACAGATAAAAGTGCTTTCTCCTACATTCCCAACATTAACTACTAATTGCCATTTCTCATCTTACCCGGGCTATTGTTACCATTTCTTCACTTTAATTACCTACACGCTCTATAGGCATTCTGGTTTTCTATCTTTGGACTAGATCAGGTAAGAAAACCTTCTGACCTGAGCTTTTTTAAAATTCATTATTCTGACTTGATACTAGAAACTGCCAGGTCCCCACCACTTCATTTAAGCTAGTGTACATCCAGAAAAATGATCTCATATTACTAATGAAGAATAAGCAATTCACCCACAAGCACACAGATAGTTAGTGACAGACCCTAAAACAGGACTCTTGACTCTTTTGGTAAATCACATTCTTCTGCAAGTTCAGTTCCAAATAACCTCACTTTTTTAAAATAACTTTTTTAAATTAAGGATATTATCATTTTATTTTTTTAATTTTTTAAAAGATTTTATTCATTTATTTGACAGAGAGAAACACAGCTAGAGAGGGAATGCAAGTGGGAGGAGTGAAAGAGGGAGAAGCAGGCTTTCCGCTGAGCAGGGAGCCCGATGTAGGGCTGGATCCTAGAACTCTGGGATCATGACCTGAGCCAAAGGCAGACGCTTAACAACTGAGCCACCCAGGCTTCCCAAGCATATATCACTTTCAATAAAGTCCTGTTATCATGTAGGTACAACCTTTGAAAGGTATAAGGCTGTCTGAACCAGAAATTTAATGCCTTCTGTGATTGCACTATTCTTGTAATGAGTTATTTTTTTCCTGTGATGAGTTATGAATACAAGTGTATGAAAAAGTACAAGAAATCAAAACCATACTGGAACACATTATTCAATTACGATTACTTGGAAGGGAAAAATAGAAAGCCATGCACAATGTCCACTGAGTTCATACTTCCCATCTGGTGGTTCAATAAGGCTCCTCAGATTCAGCATCACAGACATGCTATTAATTAGGTAAGTTCATTATCTCTATTTTGAAAAACAGAAAACAGAGACCTAGAAATATTCTGGTCACAAGTTAAGTCAGAGCCAAGCAGTCTAATTCCAAAGCCTATGGACTACAACTGTGTATGGATTTATTTGTTTATTTATCTATCTATGTATCTATTATTTATTTAATTTATCCATTATTATGTTCAAGTAGCCAACATATAGTAGTACATCATTAGTTTTTGATGTAGTGGTGTTCAAAACTAGACAACCCTCCCTCTTGCTCACTTGTCTTTAATAGCATCTAGCGAGTGGAGGTGGTGGTAGGTGCGGGGGGCCACAGGGCACACCTGTGTTTATGGTCTGGGCACATGTGGAGGGACGTAGGGGGCTCGCAGGCTGATACATGCAGAGACTAGAAAGTGATAACACCAATCACTGATCTCGACATCTTTGAAGTAAGTTAGGATCTGGTTACACACTGGTCCCATCCTGTGGTGGCCTTCCAGAATTCTGTATCTATTAGATGACCATGTGATATTCTGATGTTATAAGTTACTTAATGTGGTCCTGTGAAACTCACATGAAATCTGTCAGAAACCTCTTTCCATTGCGACTGTTCTGAGATAGACACAGCGCTTTCCTTGCCCTAGAGGTTCACAGGTTAATGAGAGCAACCCACCCTACAGCGAAAAAGCTAAGAAATGTAATAGTCAGTACAGATTTGGAATAAAAAATATTTATAGTAGCATGAACCACCTAGTTCTGGACCTAATTGCTAGTTTTATTTGACCTAAAATAGAAGAGTTATGGATGGATAAACTAAAGCACTAAAAAAGGAAACTAATTACAGAAAGAGATACTACCCGAGATGAGGGTTTTCAAAAGTCATTAATTTCAACACATATAAAAGCTGTGAATATTCTTACGTGAAAAATTAGAGGCTTGAACAAGGAAAGCCTCTGTGTGTGTGGGAGGGATGTTAATCAGCTCAAACAAAACTTATTCAAATACACAACACAAAGATACTGTTACTAACAAGGAAAGACACCGAATAAAGAAAAGAGAAAAGGCACTTAAATAAGACTTGAGAGAAAGGCTGAAAGTAAATTCATGTAATTGTACTTAAAGTGACAATACCTTTGTGCCTTGCAGGCCTGGAAAAGTAATCAAAGGGAAATTATTCTCAGAGTCAGAGAGGCTTTACCGTGTCACCCTTTGGGCTGTGTTGAATGTCCCCAAGTTGTCCTTGAACACAACTTCCATTTTGGACACTGCTAGACAGAGACATTTTCTTTTCTTTTTTTTTTTTTTAAGTATTTTATTTATTTGACAGAGAGAAACACAGCCAGAGAGGGAACACAAGGATGGGGAGTGAGAGAGGGAGAAGCAGGCTTCCCATGGAGCAGGGAGCCCGATGTGGGACTCGATCCCGGGTCTCCGGGATCATGACCTGAGCCGAAGGCAGTCGCTTAACCAACTGAGCCACCCAGGCGTCCCCAGAGACATTTTCTCCAGTAACATCACTCCCCAGTTCTTCTGGGTGTTGATTCAATTCACAGCTCTGCTCTGCCCAAAGCAGAAACCTACACTCAGAAAGAGATTAAGTCCTTATGGATTATCAATGATGTTATCTACATGGAGGAACCCAGTTTAAAAAAAAAAAAAAAAAGAAAGAAAAAGAAAAAGCATGTTGTTTCAGCCCTGTGATGGAGAAATGATCATTGTCTTGCACTTTCACCTCAAGAATGCCATCATGTTCGGGAAGAAGCAGCATACAGATGTGCAGTTCTGTACAGAAGTGGGAGAGATCACCACGGACTTGGGCAGACATCAGTACATGCATGACCGGGAGGACCTCTATGCTGAGCAGATGGAACGAGAAATGAGGCACAAACTGAAAACAGCCTTTAAAAATTTCATTGAGAAAGCAGCGGCCCTAACTAAGGAGGAACTGGAATTTGAAGTGCCTTTTAGGGACTTGGGATTTAATGGAGCTCCTTACAGGAGTACTTGCCTCCTTCAGCCCACTAGTAGTGCGCTGGTAAATGCTACAGAGTGGCCACCTTTTGTGGTGACCTTGGATGAAGTGGAGCTGATTCACTTTGAGCGGGTTCAGTTTCATCTGAAGAACTTTGATATGGTGATAGTGTACAAGGACTACAGCAAGAAAGTCACGATGATCAATGCCATTCCTGTAGCCTCCCTAGACCCCATCAAGGAATGGTTGAATTCCTGTGACCTAAAGTACACAGAAGGAGTGCAGTCCCTCAACTGGACTAAAATCATGAAGACCATTGTGGACGACCCCGAGGGCTTCTTCGAACAAGGTGGCTGGTCTTTCCTAGAGCCTGAGGGTGAGGGGAGTGATGCTGAGGAAGGGGATTCAGAGTCTGAAATCGAGGATGAGACTTTTAATCCTTCAGAGGATGACTATGAAGAGGAGGAGGAGGACAGTGATGAAGATTATTCATCAGAAGCTGAAGAATCAGACTATTCCAAGGAATCATTAGGTAGTGAAGAAGAGAGTGGAAAGGATTGGGATGAACTGGAGGAAGAAGCCCAAAAAGCGGACCGCGAAAGTCGTTACGAGGAAGAAGAAAAGTCGAAGTATGAGCCGGAAGAGGAAGGCATCTGTGCACAGTTCAGGCCGTGGCTCTAACCGTGGTTCCAGACACAGCTCTGCAACCCCCAAGAAAAAGAGGAAGTAACTTCTGAACTTTGGTCCTCAGCTCCATTCTTTATCCAGCCAGCCCCTACAAATTTTACATGACATAGAAACTGTATTTTTCCTTTTTTTTTTTTCCTTTTGAAGTTTTGCCATTTGTGTTTATGGGTTTAGGGGGCCATTTGTGTGGACCAATCTACTCGGGGAATTCCAGGCCCACCAGAACACATGCCAGTGGCCCCATCCAGATGGCGAGGGAGGAGGTGTTCTTGAAGAAGGGCAGAGGCTTCCGCTGTTAATAAGTACCGTTTCATTCCTCTCTCTTCCTGCCACCTGCTGCCAGGACATCGATGGCTTCTGACATCTTACTCTTTGATGTCTCACAGCTAGATTTCCAAGACACTGGTATGAGGTGATCCGTAACTACCTGTACCATGGTTGTTGACCAGCAGATCCGAGCCTCAGTCCTACCCTACTGCCATGACCTTCCTCACATCTCTTTACATCCCCATCTTTGCAGTACTCAAGAAAAGGTTCTTGGAATTTGCTAAAAGTTGTGATAAATCATGCCACCTGAGCTAGTGAGGCAGATGGGGCTGGTACCTCCATCTGAGTTTTCCTGCTTTTCTGCCTCCAGCAGATTAGAGGTGCCTCTGCTGCCTTGCCCTGGACGACCTAAGGAGCAGAGGCACTCCCTGGCTCAGTTTCATCCTCCTCACAAATTCACCCGTGGTACCATGGTAGAAGCAAAATTACCACTGTTTCTTTTCTGATGTACCTGAAGAAGAATGTTGTGCCTCACACACTGCTTCTAGTGAAATCTAGGAGGACGCTCAGAGGAATCAACATTTAGATCTGGAAGGGGCAGGTCATGCCTGGGGCCTAGAATACCCACCCTGATGAGAAAAGAGAAGAGGAAGGGAGGCCACGTCTACAACACAGCCTCTCGTCACTGCTGCTCCTTATTTTTACTTGTCTTGCATTGTCCTGTATTTATCACAGTTTCTGTTGAACAGCTTTTTAAGTATTTGGGGAGTTTATCTCGCCATCCTCCCCCTCCTGGTTCTCTGCACCCACCTGTCCCACTGCAGTTCCTTCTGTGTTCTGTGACTTTAAGAGAAGGGGGGGGTTTCGGATTTTGTTTGTTTGTTTTTTTTCTCCTTAGCAGTAGGACTTGATATTTTCAATTTTGGAAGAACTAAAAGATAAATAAACTGTGTTTTTTTTTAAAAAAAAAAAAAGGAAAGAAAAAGTATGGAGAGTTCATTCTGCTACAGTTTTATTCATCTCATGGCTTGAAGTTTATTTATTTGGCTCCTTCATTTGATTTGAATAAATAAAAAGTAAGAGGGATTGAACTCTAGATTTTCCTACACATCCTTACAGAGTTTTGTTAGCATTGGACCTCCCAAAGCCAATGACTAATCCAGCACAAACTTTCTCTCCTGAAATTTACGACCATCTGACAGTCTGTGTGGCATACAGCGAACTTTTAAACACAGACTCTGGGCCAAGTTTGAATTACGGTTCTGCCAGTAGTTGACCTTTCAATTCTGCTTGACCTTTCAATACTGTTGAGTGACCTCCTCTAAATATGGGGCAAAATGAGAGACCTTCCTTTGTTATGGGTTCATATGCACAAAATCTTAACCAAGGAAACCGAAAACAGAAATGGGCTGTATTAAACTAAGCCTGGCACCATCGGCTTGACTGTTGGAGAAGGAGGCTAGTAGGCAGGTGATGACTCCCTCCCAGAAACTTCCTGCAGGGTCAGCAGCAGGCAGAATGCCAGTCGCTTGATATCTCCATCGATTATCCGTGGCACCTTCAACAACGGGATGCCAGCGAAGGAGGGAAGCATTTCACACACATACCGTTCATCTGCCCCCGGAACAGAACTCCTGCAAAGGAGTGACGAAGCTCATCAGGATCTGAGCTCGGGAAGGACTCTAGCCACTCCCTTTCGGTGCTTCTTAGACCTACCAGCCAGTAACAAATGCCCATTCCCCAGGCATAAAAGTTATCAAGTTTCAACATTAAACTCTTACACACTCATGTTAAAAATGTGTCCTTTCTTGGAGCGCTTGGGTGGCTCAGTTGGTAAGTGACTGCCTTCAGCTCAGGTCATGATCCTGGAGACCCGGGATCAAGTCCCACATCGGGCTCGCTGCTTGGCAGGAAGCCTGCTTCTCCCTCTCTCACTCCCCCTGCTTGTGTTCCCTCTCTAGCTGTGTTTCTCTCTGTCAAATAAATAAAATCTTTAAAAAAAAATGTGTCCTTTCTTAAATTAATGTATTTTCTTAAACACAGTGCAATGCACAAATTGCTATTTGCTTTCTTAGGTGTGCAAAAGGAAAAGAGAAATTGTCGGCGTCCTTTGTCAGTAACTTAGCCTCTTCACTGCTGTAACTTTCATTAGCTACAGAGATAAGAGGTTCTTTCTGTTACAGATGTGATCATGAAACAGCTCAGAGTCATAATATTTCACCTTCAGTTTTCTATAAATTAGCTCCCTTGTGAAATGGAGGGACATCATGGTGTCTCCTACTCACTTTCATTCATCATACCCCTGATCTTCTGGATTTGATTTTTGAAGGAAGACTTGAAAAAGCCAAACACTATAATTATTTTGATATCACACTTTTCTAGCTCTGGCGGATTTAATGAAATAATCATGCAATATTGCTCATTTCAAAAATTATATCCCAGAGAACACTACTTTTTTTTTAATTCAATTTTATTTTTTTAGTGTTCCAAGATTCATTGTTTATGCCCCAAACCCAAGAGAGCACTACTTTCAATGGTGAGAAAATACCTAGCTCTACAAATATCTGATCTGAGACTCTCTTTTATTGGGTGAAATAGGAATAGGACTAGAGTTAGAAATCTGAATCCCAATGCCACATTAGCTCCTTTGGGTTTTACACTTTACCCTACAGGAGATAAAAGTTGTTCTTGCTGGTCTGAGACAGGCAGTAGGAGACAGTCATGAACTACTAGCCAGTGTTCCGGCAGTAAAATGATCTCCATAACAGAAGACTCAGTGAGATTATGTCTGCCTTGCTCATTTTAAACAACAACCCTTTTCACGTGGTTACTTAAAACTGGAATCCATTAGCGGTTGCTGTTTGCCCAATGTGTATTTATCAGAACTGGAAGAGGTGAGAAAGTGTTCACTCTTTCACTGACTAATGATTGCTGAGGTGGCGCTGGATAGTCAAAGGGAAGCCAAATGCCTTAAATAAGGCCAAGACGCATCTCTGTATTGGATACTAAGCATCTTGTGAGAGACCGAGACAGGTAAGTAGGCCACTGCAATCCACTGTAGGATGCTGTACTATAAATTTCAGGAGAGTACATTCATGAAAGGGGCCACAGCAGTCAGAAACCTTTTTCCTTTCAGAAGAGTCACTACCACAACTCGAAAAAGAAAACAGAATGTATATTGCATTGAGAGAGAGTCATCTCATCCACCACTTTATGACATAGGGGTCTGACTACTATTATAGTCACTGCCTTTCTAAGATTAGGAAACTATGTACCAGTGGAGTAGAGAATGAATCCAAGCCTCCTGAGCTGCCATGAATACTTCCTTTGGGAAATAATGGAAATTAGTAGAAATGGAAAATTTTAGTAACACTTTTTATTCATTGTCTTTTTTATATATCTATTGATAGATAATAGAAACTTCTCAAAATTTCTATGAAACCTACCCAACAAATACCTATTTTTTTTTGAAGATTTTTATTTATCTGTCAGAGAGGTAGAGAGAGAGCACAAGCAGGCAGAGGCAGAGGGAAAAGCAGGCTCCCCGCCGAGCAAGGAGCCCAATAAGGGACTCTATCCCAGGACCCTGGGATCACAACCTGAGCTAAAGGCCACTGCTTAACCAACTAAGCCACCAAGGCGTCCCCCCAATAAATATCTAAAGATAGATATGAGAAGATTAATCAAATGGCTGTCTTGCAGAAGAAAAATTATTTCCCTTGAGTTGTTATAAAAATTCCTTGATGACCCTGGAAGTTATAGGCATTCTAACAGAAACTCTATGTGGAGCTCCTGCTGACCAATTAGTCTATCTTTGGTAGGTGTAGGGAGAAATGTAGTTCCAGAGCTAGGCAAATTCTATTTTATGGTATTAGAAGATTTATTATAACCTGAAATGATATATTAAGTACCTTTAGAAAATCATTTTCCTAGTGATTTAGTGGAAAAACACTTCCCCCTAATCTTTGCTACTGTAAGAAAGTGACTCATTATGGTGACAAGTAGGTCTATCACAGGTACCTGCAGGCCCAGGCTGCCCAGATTAGTAAGGACCTGGGAAAATAATTGGCCATTCCAGAACTTTCGACTCAGCTGGAGGAGAGGTGGTAACATCACAGGCTTACCCTAGACTCTAACTGATGCTCCAGGTAATGGGCTTGAACCCCAAGGGCTTGAACCCCATCGAGCTATGTCCGTATAATATCATTACCTCCCAAACCGATTTGAAGGTCAAGCGCAAGCCCAGGGTAAGGATGTCTGAAAAAAATACCAGCTTAGTGTCCTTTATTTGAAAGGCAGAATACTTTTAAGCAGAACATATGATTAAAATGATTAGTGATTGGACTCTGGAGTCAGCAGACTTGTGTCTAAGTCACGGCAGTGTCATTTACTAGATTTATGACCCTCAGAAATTTTCTGTAATGTTCTGCACTTTGATTTTCTTGGCCCCCAAAGTGAGGTTACAATAATTTACATCTCATAGAGGTGTTATGAGCTTCCATTCACTCCTTCCTTGAAGGGCCATTTATTACTAGCTAGATGTGGTAGGCAGACCCTTTTCCCTTTAGCTTGCATCCTGGTTTATGGCGACAGCCAATAAACAAATTAATAAGAAATGCATAGATAGTGGCATCCACTGTCCGTATATCATATGTACTGTGGTAGGGCAAAGTGTCAGTGAGGGAGACATCATGGAAGGCCTATTTGAATGAAGGAGAGAAGGTTCTGGGGGGAAAAGCTTGGAGGAAGGGTGCTCCAAGTCAAAAGAACAGCAAATAAAAAGTCCCCATGCCAAGAAAAACTTTAGAGTATTCAAGGACCTAAAAGATAGACATTACAAGTAGAGGAAAACAAGCAAGGGAGGCACGACTGAAGAATCAGGCAGAGCTCTGATAAAGACCGTGGGATTACACTTAGGAAAAGTAGGAAGCCGTTCAAGCAAGAGATGGAATAATCTGATGGACATTTTCAGAAGACCACTCCTGCCACCATGAGAGGAAGGAGTCCAGCCTGGAGGCATAGACAATGAGATGGTGGAAGCAGGAGGTGAGGTAAGAACTACAAGGATCTGAATTCGAGTGACAGTGACAGAAATGGAGAGAAGCCATTGGATTGAAGACCTACTTCGGAGGTTTGGATCCACAGGACTTAACAATAAACTGGATGTAGGATACCAGACAACATACATACTCCACCAGTCTGTCCCCACTCAGGGGGTTGGTAAGGCCATGTTGGTGCATGTGTCTGAGATCCAGGTGAGTGGAGAGAAGGAGGCAGTCAGGAAAGAGGGATACACACCATTTGAAGGGACAGCTGGGGCATCTGAGTGTTGCTGTCCCGCAGGCAGCTCCTGGACGCACCCAGAGTTTGAGACTAATCCGAGAGAAATGGCAGGAATCACAGAGAATGCATAGCTCAGGGCTTGGCATGTACTAGGAAGTTAGGAACGGTATGCTTCTACAAAACGGGACTACTTTGAAAGTGAGCTCTATAGCAAAATTGCATACTGGGGGATGTTCTAAATCTGGACTTCTAAGGACAAACAAACTTCTAATGACACAGAGGGTGCCACTTCTACTCTTGTGGGCAACTGTTATCTAATTTCTCTAAGGACTTCAGAAAGAGTGATGGCTACAAGTCATCCTCACAGTCTGGCTTGATCAAATGATCTCTGTGAGTCCAATGGTGTTGTCGCACAGCAAGGATGGCGAGAGACACGTCCATGTGTGTGCTCAACGTGGCCACTGTGTTCACGTGGAAACTCCAGTTCCGCGACCTGCTTTGCTTTGTCACAACAAGGCAGCTCCCAAACATCTCTAAGCCCCGTCTTCCCTACTGCAAAATGCAGGTGATGACAGCCAGGCCACGAGCTTTCAGGGGATTCATTAAACATGGCAATTAAATCAGATAGCACACGAGCACCTAGTAAATTTTCCTAAGTGTAAAAGGTAGGGCAACCAATAGAACTTGCAATGTGTTATTACGAAAAAGACTGTCGAGGGAAATCACAGAATTAACAGAAGAGCATTTTAATAAATTTAAGTGTCAGAAAATAAAATAGGATTTCACAACACAGACCTTGGCCTTAAAATGGGATGGACATCTTACTATAGACACGAGCTGTAAGGTCTGGGAGAGATTCCATAAGCAATCTGTAGTTGTGGAAATAAGCAGCTTCACTGTGGAGTCACTCACCATAATGGGGAAAGCTTTTGAGCTCATGCATTATTCACATTTTTCTGAATGTGAACTAAGCAGTGAAAAATAATGAAAGGGAAGGCTTGTAATAGATTTTTTTAAGGCTGGTACAGGCTTGTGTTAAATTGATGCACCTCGGTTACATGAGAGCCCGTGTGAGCATTACAATTCTGCCCATTTCTTTTGCTGAAGAGGTAACAGACTCTCCTACTTTGGAGACTGATTTTCCTTCCACTTTAATTATTTTCTTTAGGAAAAAAAAAGGCACAAAATCCATCCAATGGGACTCAACAACTTTCATATATTTTTTGCCAATTTAATAGGCAGAAATTTACATAAGTCGCTGTTGTGTTCCCTGAAGCCCAGGTTCACTTTCTGCAAAGAATTTAAAATCAGTAGCTGATTTTGTGCTGGGTATTTTGTAACTGAAAAGCGCTGCTGTCGATGTTGCTCACATGGGTACTGACGCAGGACCGAACATGATGATTTCCATCCATCCCTTGTCTCCCGTTCCCACCCAGAGCTTGTTTAATTGTAATCAGTAGCTGAATACAGTCACCCTATAAACTTTCTCCCATTTGGTATGTTTCTGTGAGGCCCACATCTTACTCTTTCTTCAGAGATTCCCCTATAACCCACTCTTCCTTGCCAGGATTTTAAGGCAGGATAGATTCACTGTTCAACACACTTCCCATACCTGGAAGAATTTCATTCATTTAGCAAGTATGTACTATGGCCTCACTATATGCCCACCACTGCACAGATCAAGTAGAAGAAGATTTGGCACCTCATCTGCTAAAGGGGAAAAGCAAAATCTGTGTCTAGAAAGATAAAAGAAGAGAAAATGAAGTATGTTTCTCTTTTGACCCTGTAATCCCACTTTTTTTTTTAAGATTTTATTTATTTATTTGACAGAGAGAAACACAGCTAGAGAGGGAACACAAGCAGCGGGAGGGAGAAAGGGAGAAGCAAACTTCTTGCCAAGAAGAGAGCCCGATGCGGGACTCGATCCTGGGTCTCCGGGATCATGACCTGAGCCAAAGGCAGTTGCTTAATGAACTGAGCCACCCAGACGCCCCTGTAATCCCACTTTTAGGGACCTATCCTATAGTTATACTTCTGACCCCGCAGAAGTACGTGTGCAGAAAGCTTTTCATCTGAGCCTTCATTGTAATTGCAAAGCATCAGAAACAATCTCAGTGCTCATACCTGGAAAGTAAATTGACACATCCAAAATTAGAGGTCTAGGCTGCTATAAAGAAGAATTATCTAGATTTCTGTGAACTTAGGTGGAATGATTTCCTTGTGATATTGCTAAATGTAGAAAGCAAAATATGATGAGTTACCATACTGTCTCACCTTTATTGGGAAAAGAAGAAATAAAAAATAAAAATAACTATGCAAGTGTCTGCTCATTCAAGCATAAGAAATGGAGAAAGAAGAAACCAATGAATAACCAGATGATCAGTTACAGGGCAGGAGTAAGAAAGTGGTGAAAAGAATGGAAAGGAGTTGGATGCCTTCTTAATTCTTTCTGGTATCATATGACTTTTGAAATTTAATAGGCAGAAATTTACATAAGTCACTGTGTTTCCAGTACTCTGAAACTAAATGAATCAAGCCAACAAATATAGGACGAAATTCAAAACTGTGTATTAATGGAAACAAATGAATATAAACATACAAACAGGGAGTGTAAGGCAATGGCTAACACAGGTACATTTAAGGCAGTGTTTGAACTAATCCCTTCAGGGTAAAGATAAAATTAACGTTAATCAAATATTACGCTTTAGGGTTTAGTTCTTCTTTTTTCCCCTCAAATATGTAATAGTAAAACTAAAACTAGTTCTGTATGTCTGAGGATTGAGCGAATAAGTAAATAAGTCATGGATAATGAGAGCCAGTTTTCTATTAGCAGAGTTACATCTATAGAAAGGAGGAGGACGAACAGAATAAATCTTCCCATGCTGGACAGGAATTAAAGGTGTCAGTGTGAACTCAGGGGAAGATAAATGACAGATAGATGATAGATACATAGACAGACAGCTGTTGAGGATATGTATCTAAACACACGGGTGTACATACAAGTGTATGTGTATGTGCTCTATTTCCCACTCTGCCATCTGGAGAAACTAGGAGCAATAAGAACCAAGCAGCAGTGGTCATACATACTCACATACTTTGGTTTCTAAATACCGTTCTTTTCTAAAGAAACAAAGGCTCCTTTAAATAAATGACTGATTCCAGGTCTGGGTATCAAGAGTAAAATTAGTTTCTTTTCCTATAAGTCACATTCTGTGGACAATAAGGAAGATCTGTGTAAGATCTGTGTGTTAGATCAGAGATCAGAAGATTATGACCCACGAGCCAAGCCATCCTACCACCTGTTTTTGAAAATGAATTTATACTGAACACAGTCACATGCTTTTACTCACATATTTTCTCTGGCTGCTTCTGAAATACAACAGCTTAGATGAGTAGTTGCAGAAAAGATCAGAGGCTAAAATAATCACCATTTGACCCTTAACCGAGTATGTTGGCCACCCCGAGGACTAGCTAATGGTATTGGTATTGGATCAATGTTCAGTTTCTGACTTGGTAACAGTACTCTGATTATGTAAAATCATTTGCTATTTTTTGCAAATACACATGAAAGTTTTTAGTGACAAAGGAGTATCCTATCTACAGATTGCTCCTCAACAGTTTGGAAAAATGTGTATTACCATATATATATATATATGTGTAAAAATATAATTATTTTTAAAATACAGTAAAATGTGTATTACCATATATATTATATACCATATATATAATATATATATGATGTATATAGATAAATGATAAATGATAGATAGATATCATGACTGACAGAGAAAGTGGGATGATTAAGCTTCTGTAGTAAAAGCTGTAATTAAATGTTAGCATTTGGTGAGTCTGGATCGAAGGTATCTAGTAATTTTTTGTACTTTTTTTTACAAATTTTTATAGCTCTGAAATTATATTAATATTAACAAAAAAAGTGAAGGGGGAAGTGCTTAGCTGCCCTCTTTGCTCTGCCCTGTTTCCTCCCAATGTCCCTCCCACTTGGCTGTATTTCTGTCTCTTTTGTAGATCTCTTTACCTTAGCTTGCCCCTTAAGTCATTTTGTAATTCCAATGTCAGAAGAGGTTAACTTGTCTTAAGGTGATGAAAGAAAAGTCAAGACTTTGCCCTTCTCAGGTTCTACAGGAAATCTAACACTGTCCATAAGATGTCTTCAAGTTCTCGTGGTAGGACAGGCACTCTCATTATCCCTTCTGAAAACACCAACTTCCCCTGTGGCAGAAATCCCATGTCACTTGTACCACTAAACCTTCCTGTAACTGTCTATACTCATCTAGTCTTTGCCAAGCCACATATGGAATTCACCCTCCTTTCCAGGATGTCATCCCCCCCACACACACACATGTGCATGCACACAGTGCTGAAGGAGAAGATGTGACATGAAGATGAGACATCCCTCATCTACAAGGATTTTCTGCTAGCATGCTATGCACTATCAGGGATATCATACTGCTTATAATTCTCCACACACTCCAGATCCCTGCTTGCCCCCTCTTCCCTTGGATCTTTTCTCCCACAAGTTTACTTTCTCCTGTCTTATTTTGAAGAGCCATGCAACTCGAGAGTCTCAAATTTAGACTGACATCCAGATTTCCAAAACATCACTGATGTCTCTGCTCCACAGATGTCTTGATTCTGGAGTCTCATCTTTCAGCACAAAATTATAGGAATCCTTTTTCTAAAGAGATAAGAGCTATATGGCATTTACTGAGTCATAAACTAGAATTTATTACACACACTTTTACTTAGGAAAAAGCTCTGGAACTTGTAAAAACCAGAGGTCATTTGACATACTGGACATTCAGACTACCAGAAGAGCCACCTTTTCCCCCTAGAAGTAAATAAGCAGTGATAGCTGGGGATCTAGCCGGAGATAGCCGACCACCTGCCTTTGTAGTTTCATTCCCCTGGGCAAGTAAGGGATCCCAAGCAAGCCACCTGAATGTCCTGTGGCTTCTTTTCTTCCAGCATTTAAAGGCAATTATGATGGTACCTACTGCACGGTCATTCACACAGGCCATCACAGCCTGTGAGACAAAATGGCCATAGATAAGCAACTGTTTAACTAAATAATACTCCATGAAAATGATATAATACTCTGCAGTCATTACATGGATGACACATACTTTTGTTTGATGATTTTAGAAAAGATATGATGAAGGAAAAGAACTTTCTCTATATATTTAATATATATTAATTATGTATAAAATATATTTAATGTATATTAAATATAAATAGGTTTCATATTTATATGCACATGTATTTAAATCTGGGAAGAACCACCAAAAATTTGATTATCTAACCTTAAGGAACTGAGTAGAAAGGCTCTCATTTTTATTTTGTACCTTTTCATACTGTTCAGGTTTTCCAACCACATAATATGGCATTATTGCTTAAGTGACCAAGGGATATATGGGCAGTGAAATTATGGGTAATTTTTATTTTATTTGTGGTTTACTACATAATAAAAAATCCAATATATGTTCTAGTCATATATTATGAAAGAGAATAAATTATTAATAGTGCTGATGCCAGGGACTGGCTATAAATTAAAAAATGTTCTTGTGAGTTTTTGACATTTATAGGAATGAATGAAAATGAATGTGACTGTATTGTCAAAAAGCAAACAAAAAATAGAAAATGCATATGCATGCAATGAAATTACTTGGCGCTGTGACCAGCGTAGAATACATGTTTTATACATCTTCACTCTTGTTATTTTTGTTGTCCTATTGCTGCTGTGAACATTAAGCGACAGCTTACATCAGCATTTTAAATCTGAGTAAGCAGGCTGCAGCACTGGACAAGGGTGAGGACTTAAGCTCATTAACACGGTAATGATTTCAAGAACATAGTGATCTTTAAAATATTTCTAAATATAATGCCAGGAGACTACTGCTTTGGGAAGGGAAAGGCACATGTGATTTCTTCTCCTCCTATGTTGTCTTGAATACTAAGTCCATGATTTGAGGCTTTTAAGAAAAATCTATGACCTGAGAGTAGAGATGACCGAGTTCTGAATATGTTGAGGAGAGACCGATTCTTACTTCTCCCCCATCCAGGACTGTAACACCCGCAGAGACAACTATCATGATAAAATTATGTTTTCCCTTTGGTATCCTGTACCGATGACTCTGAGACAGATCAGTAATCAACATAGGCAAGGTAAGTCTATGACAGGATTTTAAAATGGACATTTCTTGGGGTGCGTGCCTGGCTCATTCAACTTAATATCTGACTCTTGGCTTTGGCTCAGGTCATGATCTCAGGGTCAAGATCCTGGGGTTATGAGATGGAGTCCTGCATTGGGCTCTGCACTGGGTGTACAGCCTGCTTGGGATTCTCATTCTCCCTCTCCTCTGCCCCTCTCCATCACTCACGTTTTCTCTCTCTCTCCAAAATAATAATAATAACAATAACAATAATAAAGAGGACATTCCCTAAGGTGATGAACTAGGAATTCAGCTGTGTTCCAGAATTAAATGCTTTTGTAAGAAATGGACTGTGCAGTAGCAGGTGTGTATACTAATAGAACAATTCTGGTTTTAATTAGCAGCATTTCCCCACAAAATAATTACATATGTTGTTTACTCAACTTTTTTTTTTTTAAGAGCCATTAACGTGCTTGAAATCTCCTTTCTTCCCAGGCTACACTTTAAAAGGCTTTAAACACTTTTGTTTTCATTATGAAGGGAATACAGAATAGGAACTATGCTGATGGCAAATTTTTATCTCCTACAAGATATTTCACCCAGAGATTCAAACAAACATGTTTACAGCCTTACATGCAGCATTTGCTTTGAATTTACAAAATTTATTGGGATTTTTTATTGCAAAAATGGAGACATAAAATCTGCAGCAAAAAAAAAAAAAAATTGTTTGGAGAGTCCCACAAATGGGTGTTCCCCAAAAGAATCTTCCAGGGCGGCCATGAGCTCTCAGGTGTGCCACAGTGGAATAGTGGAACAAGCCTGAAGCTGGGCAGGAGAAGCTGACTGAACCCAGACTTCTCATGCGGTAACACCCAGAATGGAAATACGTCTGGAAAAGGTTCTTGAGAATTTTGGGTCATCCTTTGAACTCAAGATCTATTATGAGCTCGTCAAGGTCATAGAGACCTTTTGCTCCAGGGCAGAATCAACCTGACTTCCTTGTTTGAAGACTGAGCTCTCTGTGGGCAGCGCTTGGAACTGTGTAGAAAAAGGTTGTGTTTCTCAGAGAGGATGCATGTCAGAAAATCAACTCCCCGAATTCTTCTAAAGACATAGTTTAAGAGGGTCTGTGGATACCAGCCTCTAACATCTTATTTTAATATGTAGAACTTGACATCTGAGGATCCCGTGTCTCAAGGGTTTCTGATTTTTATCTTTTATGATGGAACAGTGAAATCACAGAAACAGTCTTAATATGCTCATGGGGCAAGAGAGCAGTCATTATGACAAGAAGGAAAACATTTAATTAGGAGATTGAACAGAGAGATCATCTAGATTATGTGTTTCCATCTACTAACCCTACGACACCATGTGAGATACATTGGGCAGCTCAAAACTGGAAGAAAATGTTTGATAACCACATGCCATTGACTTATTTTTGAGAAAAACAGAACTGGGACAACTCTGTCAGACTGCATAGGGAAAGGCACAGAGGGTGACTGGCCACTGAGAGGAGATGTCGTAGTTGGCTGGATCATGGTGTCCTCTCAGAAACACTGCCCTTGATCCATCCAAGGCAGATATTCAAAAGCCACAGCCTCACGTTCATCAAACCGATAACGAGTCCTAAGGTAGTTTCAGTGTATGTGCCAACTTAGCGATAAGCAGTGTGTCTGCACCACATTCCAAGGAAGAAGCTACTCCTGCTTTCTCATGAGGTGAACTGAAGGCATAGTTTAAGAGAGGATTATCTGGTGTAGACAAGCCATGAGGGGAGATTCTACAGTAGCTGTGATTGTTTTCCTCACGAGGTGTCCCTGTGTTGCGCGGTCCCATGTTTTCTTTATGATCAAGCACTGAGTTATTCTTTACAGTTTAGAGTCAACTCTTATTGAAACAAAAGTGTAAGGCAAAGGTCTGGAAGGATCTTGGGCAGCTGCTGCTTTACTGACAGCACGGAAGAGGTGACGAAGCCATTAGATCTAAAAATGGCTCCCACTCCAGCCATAGCTACTAGGTCTACACTAGACTGAAACACACTGTCTGCCATTCTTTAGATTTCTCTTACTCTTCAGAGGGTCAAGGAGCCCTCTACCCCTCTACCACTGATACAATGTTGTGGATTAAATGTTATCTAACATATTTAATTTGAGAAACCCTGCAAAGATGTGCAAGATCGAGGCCAGATTTTAAAATCCATGAAAACGGGTCTTTCATGAAAGAAATTACCTGGAAGGGCCTCTCACGTTTAAGTGACACAGTTTTGTAAATGAAAATAATGAACGGTTTGCACACCAAAGGAAGATATCCTGGATTAAACTGATTGTAAATGTAAGCAATTTAATCAAGACTTTTGATAAAGAGACTCTCACCTTTTATGTTCACAGCTCTCAAAAAGGCTCAGGAGACCTGGTCTCCAGTTTTAGTGTGATCTTGGTAAAGGGCATGGGTCTCAGTCCAATGGTTTAAAATAGTAAAAACAAGAAAAAGAACATTTACTTGTAATGATGGTCTTTGAGATTTCTGAACTCCGCAAAGATCCTGAATCACCCAAGATTTTCCTGCCTCTTTTTGTAGCTAGCCTTTACCCAGGAAGTAAGGGTGGAATGAGGCCACTGTTTAGCTAGAGGGTCCAGCTGTCCTTGTGCCTCATAAGAATTTACTAGATGGAGAAGGGGAACCATGAATTCATCCCTTTGTCTCCTTTGTACCTGACACAGTGGGTAGTCAAAAAAGTTTCATGTGATTTACATGAAAACCTCAGCTGAATCTGTAATGCATATCTAAATATAAAGAGAAATTGTCTTCTATAGTTAAAATCACAGATAGATATAGGTATAATTGTAAGTCTTGTGGCTTCAGAATTCTAGAAAGAAGAAATAAAACTGAATTGGGTCCTCTTAAGAGGACTAAGTTGAGAATGTCACAATTACCTAGTAAATCCTGGCTGTCGGCAGCCAATTTTGATAATTAAAGCTGAAATTTAGGTTTAATGTACCTTTTCTTTAAACATGCTGCAACATATCTTGAAATGGTACTTTATTTTATCAATAATAAAGTGTGAAGACTGCAGTTTGCTGGCGCATAATGGGTTTTGAATACACTCTGACGCAAAATCAAAATCTTAGTATTTAAACAAGTCTAGAAAATACTTAGAGTAATGTCTGATTTGGTTAATGCATACATAACCCAGTGTGTTATCTTACCCTTTAGTCTAATTAAATATAGTCTTGCTGTGCTCTATTCTCACAAGAAATAAAAAAAAATTAATATAGTTATGTGTGGTCATACAATCTATCCATTTGTATTTCATTTTATCATAAGATCATTTCTATTGCTGTTTCAACTACAAAAACTAAGCTGGATTTTCTTAAGTAGGGCAGTTAATTGGTTTGAGACTTTATCTTAGCTTAGTTTTTTTCTTAAGAAGAAAAAAAAAGGAAAGAGAAAAATCTGACTCAAGAGAAGCTATATTTAAAATAGAAAACAAGGCAAAAATAGTAAGGGAAATATAAATATAATTTCACAACCAAATATAATTGTTCTGGTTTTTGTTGAAAAACGGTTTTGTTATAATGGTATCTATATAAATTACTTGAAAAAAAATTTTGAAGATTTTATTTATTTATTTGACAGAGAGAAACATGGCTAAAGAGGGAATACAAGCAGTGGGAGTGAGAGAGGGAGAATCAGGCTTCCTGCTGAGCACGGAGCTTGATGTGGGGCTTGATCCCGGGTTTCTGGGATCATGACCTGGGCTGAAGGTAGACACTTAACGACGAAGCCACCAAGGTGCCCCTAGAAATCCTTTTTAAAAAGGCAAATTATACAGTATCCCTGCAGAGATAACATGTTTTATGTCTACAAGTTTTGTCATTTTGTGCATCTGGAGTAACATCGAACACTCTTCCATTTTTTAGAGTAATACAAACAAACAAGCAAACTTAATCTAAATAGTTTGTAGAAGTTTGGGTTCCTGAAACATTCAGCAGATGTACAAACAATTCAGTTTTAGGAAACTGCAGGCTACTTTCCTAAATAAAAAATGTATTTGGAAAGGAGCATTTCAAAGTCCAAATCTGCCAATAATCATTATGTGCTGACTACATATTATGTAGACGATACAAAACAGTTTTTGACTGAAAAACCTTTGACACATGTCATAGGCTTCTTTTTCTTCAAGGTTAGGTTGGAAATACACAGGGATATGCAGATGCTTGCATAAATCTCTTGCACCTGGGGTACTGATGGGTTTCATATTTTAAACTAATAATCTCCTAGTCTACCTCTTTACGTTGAGGTTTAGATGAAGAGGTAGAGTAAAGTGGAGGGATTTTTTTTTTCTTTCCTAGCAGGGAAGTGAAAAATCTGGCTTTGTCTCATTTTTCCAGGGGAGGAGGAATAGAGGTATTTTATTTAATCTTTTTGGCATCACGAAGGAAAGGGAATGAAGGGAATAATGAAGATGTATAGAGAGAAGAAAGAGAGATCATAGGACTAGTAAATCACGGATTGTCTAGCCAATTCTCCCCATTTCCATGATTCCATGCAATCTGCAAAGTATCCTGAGTACTTGCTGGGACTGGATCAGGCCGTACTGATTCCCTGTTGCTAACAGAGGAGATCAGAGGGCTTCTCCTGCCACAAGATGATGCTAGACAGTGTGGGGGACACGTCCCCTAAATGTCTCTCATTTTCGCCATTCATTCCAGCATGCAACAAACTGATGGCAGCTATCTAGGGGAAGGTGGGGGAGAGGTCAGTAACTGAAACTCATTTGTTCTTTTTAAACTAGTCTTAATTAATATCGAATAGTAACCAACAAGAAATGAAATTTACTGACCTTCTCTAGCATTTACTTTCAAAGTGGAGATTTGGGAAAGCCTAGCCAATGCAACCAATTTTACCTTTTTCCATATTTACACAATTGCATTCCTACTCCATATGCAATTACCCTTTCCTTTTGTTTAATATCATAGTATTCTACATCATTACAGAGGGATAGATATACTTTTGTGTTATTCTTCTTTTGTGTATCAGCCCCCCGAGAAGTACATGATTGTCTTTTAACTATATAAATTTTGCTTTAAAGATTTTATTTACCTAATTGACAGATAGTGTATGAACACTAGGGAGGGGTAAAGAGAGAGGGAAATGCAGGACTCGATTCTAGGACCCTGGGATCATGACCTGAACCAAAGGGAGATGCTTAACTGAGCCACCCAGGCTCCCTGTAAACTTTGTTTTAAAATTTGTCCATTACAAATAATGCTGCAGTGTTCAAGCTGGTAGAATCAATCTTGAGTGTCTCTCCTGTTAATTTCTTAAGATTATTTCCTGAGAGTAGAATCACTAGATCCAAGAATGTGACTATTATATTGTACTTTATATTGGAAAAAAAATGATCCTGAGAAGGCTTACTAGTTTTCATTTTGCCAGTGATATAATTGATGTATTATTTCAGGAACTTTCACTCTTACTGAGTTTTATTTGTCATGTTTTTGTTTTATCTATTATTTTGTGAATTATCTACATCATATGCTAATTCTATTGTCAATGGTTAATTTTTATATTTTTATTTGATACCACATTATATCGATTTTTAATCATTTTCCTCTGATCTCAGAAAAATATTACCAGTTCTTGGAGCTCCTGGGTGGCTCAGTCGATTAAGTGTCTACCTTCAGCTCAGGTCATGATCTCAGGGTCCTGGGTTGAGTGTTGTACCAGGCTCCCTGCTCAGTGAGGAGTCTGCTTCTCCTTCTCCCTCTACCTTTCCCCCAGCTTATGCACTCACGTTCTCTGTCTCTTGTGTGCAGACATGCAAATGAATAAATAAGACCTTTAAAGATATATGTATAACCAGTTCCTTTAAGATATGAGTCTTCTGCCCAATCTAATTAATATAGTGATAAGCCCATAGCAAGTACAAAACAAATTACACGGAAATATCTGGAAAGGATGCTATTTCAAGTGACATTATATGTGTCTAATGGAAGAAGAAGATCCGAGTAGAATGCCATACCCCTCATTCATCACCTGTTGTCTCGTTTAACAGCAGAGATAGAATGTATTGTGAGAAGAGAAGCTTAGAGTAGGAAGGACCATTCCATGAAGGACCCTCTTTCTTTATAGAAATGACGCAAGCCTAGTCCTATCACTACACAGATACATATATGATTTCTTATCTTTTGCAGCTTCCATCTTAGATTTCTTACACTATCTGCCACCACTTTTGTAATTAGAGGTTTTCTCACCCCTCGTGAAGCGATGTGACATTGTGAGGTTTGTGTGTGGACGGGGGCGGTGGGGCGGTGGGGGGTGTGGTTGGAGTGAACTGTACATTTAAAGACAGCATTTGAAGAAGAGTCTACCTGTGCATCTAGAAAGAGCATCCATATTCACAGTCATATTTTATAAGATAACCAAAGTCAATAATTTTGGCAAAAGCATCCTTGGCCTTTTCTAGGGGTACCACAATTATTCGTTTTTTGTTTTGTTTTGTTTTGTTTGTAAACTCTGCCCTCAATATGGGGCTCAAACTCATGACTCTGAGATAAAGAGTTTCATGCTTTACGAACTTGAACTGGGCCAGCCAGGCACCCATATATTAAGCTTTAATTTTAATTCCAGTACAGTTAATACACCGTGTTATATTTGTTTCAGGTGCACAACAGAGTGGTGGAACACTTCTGTACATCACCCTGCGCTCATCCAGACAAGTGCCCTCCTTCATCCCCATCATCTGCTTCCCCTGTCCCTCCAGCCCCCTGCCCTCTGGTGACCATCTCGAGAGTTAAGAGTCTGTGTCTGTGTCTTGGTTTTTGTCTCTCTCTGTTTTCTTTGCTGATTTGCTTTGTTTTTCAATTCCACATACAAGTGAAATCACATGGTATTTGTCTTTCTCTGACTGGCTTACTTCACTTGGTATAATACCCTTTAGGTCCATCCATTCCATTGTGAATGGCAAGATTTCATTCCTTTTTACAGTTGAGTGATATTACTCTATTGTTAATATATACTATATCATCTTTACCCATTCATTAGTCAATGGCGACTCAGGCAGTTTCTATAATTTGGCTATTGCAAATAATGCTGCTATAAACACAGGGGTGCACGAATCCCTCTGAATTAGTGTTTTTGTAACACTACCACTACTGTTTTGGTCAGGCTGAGCAGAGGCCTTGGTGCTGATTGGGGATGGTACTGCAGAGTCTTAGTCACTCATTGCATTTTTAATAAGTCTGCCTTTGTTTGTCACACTGATTTCCCAATTTAAAAAAAAAAGTAGCTATGATTATTTTGTATACACCCAGAATAATGCAAGGGTAAATCAGGCTTTCATTATTATATGATTAAAAAATAAGCTAGAAATGAACTAAACTAACCCAAACAGAACTGAGGCTTTTAACTTATTCATCAAGCGAGTTATGTCACTCAAATTAAAAAAAAAATGATGTACAGATATTTTCATTAATATTGTCAAAAGAAGAACCATTTCCTTTGGCTTATACATATATAAATGTGTGTAGTGTGTGTGTGTGTGTGTGTGTGTGTGTGTGTGTGTGTGTACATGGACTTCTACTATATTGATATTCTAAGAATCTTTTCCAACTACCGTTTTCTGTGTGAGAAGGTATTTGAATCACCAGTATGCTGAGGAGAGCAGCACTGAGTGGGGAGAGTGGCTGGGAGGTCTGCCATGGTTGGCTTGTATCTGTAATTAATATATTCCAGGGGCTGGTGCAGGACCCAGACCAAAGGCAGGAAACCAATCCCCTAGGAAAATGTGTTGGACAAAAATGCCATTGAATTTAATTGCAAGAGGCTTTGTTTTAGAAACCGATGTTCCAGAAAATGCCAAATTAAGTGGACAATTATTGTGGAGATAGCTTTACAATTTAGGCAAAAGAACCAAAGAACAAGTTGTTTTTGACAGAGAAAGCATTTGGCATGTCTTTAGTTATACAAAAATGCCATTAGAACCCCAGATAAAAATATAAAAGATCTGAATTGCATGGTATAATTATAGAAAGTAAGCTGGGAAATATGAAGATGAAGTCTAACTTGAGTAAACCAACTCCCTACTTTCTAATGTATTTACACCTGTAAAGATAGGAACTCTTCCCTTTCCGAATAAGCAGAAATAGTCAAGCAGACATAATTTCTCCAGATAACAGTAGCGTTTTTCATTCAAAATTTCTTTCCAGCTGCACAATTGTATCCACACATAACTGGGAAACCAGTTTCCATCAATGCCTGATGGCTCAGCTGAGTGCCCCAGCCACAGGGCCCTATATGATGCATGGATGTCCTGATTTTTGTAAAGAGACAGTTTCATGTCATGTTCAAGGGTAACATGGGCTGAATAGTTTGAGATGCTGTACTCATCACGTGCAAGCCTTCAGATCTTCCTTTCTCTCTAAAGTTGCCCTGTTCCTAACAGATCTACACCTACCCTCTCTGCTCTATTTTCATTACATGTTGGTGTACAGTATCATAATTACAATTTGTATGCATTCTATCTTCACTAACACATACATCAAGTTAGAAGCTTCTTTCTTATTTAAATATGACATGCAATAACAGAATATTTTAAAAAGTGTAGATTAACCATATCATACTGCAAACACAATCAGCACAGACAGACCAAAATAAAATGAGATATGGGGAAGGTGAATTCCTTACAAAATCAATAAAGGAAAGCATTCTCTTTATCAAATGAGAAAAGCATCATATGAGGACAAATCTATTGGGGAAAGTGGTATGTTGCATAGACTTCAAGGCATGGGGGAAAGGTGACTGAATCTAGAGAATTCTAGATCTCTAGCAAAGAGAAGACTTGAGCCTTGTGTATGGCTGCAGGACCTCTACAGAATAACAGCTTCACTCTCTCCTGTGCCCTCTAAACTCTAAAAGCACCTGTCATTGGCAAACCCAAGACCACAATGATATAACCGAAGGGTCTTGGAAAATATAACTATGGCTTTTCCTCTTGCGGAAGGGGAACTTAGAAGGGAGCGGCCGAGATGTTGGGGTGACAACCGACAATCACAGACAACTTTTGCCTCAAATCACATGGGTTCAGAAACTTTCACAAATAGGCAAGAGTGAAAAGAGACAAACTCTAGAAACGAAACTGAGATGAACAGGATTTATACTCTCTAAAATAGCCAAGAAGTCATCATATAAAGGCAGTAATGTAAAACCGTACAGAAGCAGTTCTTGTTTGGAGAAGCAAAGAGAAGCCATTGGAAAATAGAGTTGAAAGGAAGCATTAAAGAATTAACAAAAATCTCCAAAACATGGAAGGGAAAAGAGAATTCTGGTGTATGTAGGATCAATACTGTAATAATCCTAAAATCAAATTGTGGGGCAAGTGGGGCTTTAACAGGAATAGACTATGGAATTTAAAGAGGGGCTGTTTGTGTTCAATCAGACTGAGTTTGGAGAATTTCATTTAGGGAGGACCAAGGAGGAAAGATGTTTCCTTTCACACAATGTAGAAAGATGTTAGTTTGTGATTAGGAAATACACATACACACACACACACACACACACACACACACTCAAAGAGCAAGCATTTCAAAATATATATCCCCGAACTCAAAATCAAGGGGAAGTAATTAAGGATACAAAAAAATCCCTGCACAAAACAAGGTGAGACTATGGAAGGCTTTTTGTTTTGTTTGTTTTTGGCTATAAAAAGTGGGAATAAAAAGAACCATAAATTAACCTTCACAAAATCCCAACTATATACAATGGTTCTGTAAGGCTATGGCATATTTTTAACAAATAAATGTATCTCTATTTTTACAGACAGAAAGAGACGTCCTGGCTCCACAGGGACATCCTGGCATGCACAACACACGGGGCTATTTGCTCTTCCCTCCTACATCTGTTTTTAATTAAGTTCTTCATCCTGTACTACTGAATTGAGTTATCAAATTTAATATCATTTTTAAATATGATTTTCTTTGTATCCACACATTTGTTTTGCAGTTTCCCAATTCAAATTATTTGAATTGGTGTTCCTCCAACAACTGCTGACTTTTTCCCAAATTGTACTTGTTACTAGTAATGATAAAACAACAAACCAGTTACCAGAGCTAGAGCAAATGAAGAGTTAGTCTCAAATCCTCTTAAAGGTACAAGAACTGGTTATTTCTCAGGTTTTAATATAAATGCTTTTACTTGATTATTTTTTTTGGTATTGTTCTTGCAGATTTTTCCCTGACTCTCTTGCTAGTATTTATATAGGAATATCTGAATTGTTTGCCTTCACAATGGATCTTATTTCTCTCTGTACGGGAAGAACACGATACTCACATTTTTCTATTCGTACAGTTTTACGTTTCAGCCATTATCAAGTTTAATGCCATTCTGGTTTCTTTCCTGAGCTGTATATAAATCATTTGAGTGTGGATACTGTTCTCCACTACTGTCTCCTCCTGACTTAGCCTCCCATGACTCAGCAGCTGACTTGGAACAGGAAATTGTTTAGGGCATTCAGAAAAACCTTCCAGACTCAAGATTCTCTCTGTGTCTGTGTCTACAGAACCAGATGACCAGATCAAAGCAGAGAGAAATTGGGAGCCTGGGTGGCTCAGTTGGTTAAACCACTGCTTTCAGCTCAGGTCATGATCCTGGAGTCCTGGGATCGAGTCCCACATCGGGCTCCCAGCTCCAAGGGGAGTCTGCTTCTTCCTCTAACCTTTTCTGCTCTCATGCTCTCTCTCTCTCTGTGTCTCTCTCTCAAATAAATAAAAAAATTGAAAAGAAAAGGCAGAGAGAAATTAGCAATCCCATGTCAGCAGTTTGGTGCTTGGCTCTTTCTTGGGCTACAGTGTCCTTTGTAATTTTCTGTAAGTTTTTTCCTTGACAGGCAGAACATAGTTTGCTACATGAGCATGCTCCCATGGACACTTTGGGCAGGTATCAGGTGGTGGCATATGGGCTTAGGGTTGGGTATGCATAGGAGCCAATCGTGCGTTTAATTAAAGTAGTATGGGGTGCAGAAAGTGAAATCAGCTAACAGATCATTTTAATAACCCGATAAATCTAAAATTATACATGCAGAAGGTTGAGGGGATTTATAAAGATGGCCAAAGATTTTATGTATCATGTAGTTGGTGGGTTTCCTATGGATACAGCTGGATCAAAATGTTATACATTGTGTTTAGATGAAAAGAAAATAGCCGAATCTTAAAATTTAAGCTAGAGGGGCACCTGGGTGGCTCAGTTGGTTGGGCGACTGCCTTCGGCTCAGGTCATGATCCCGGAGACCTGGGATCAAGCCCCACATTGGGCTCCCTGCTCGGCGGGAAGCCTGCTTCTCCCTCTCTCACTTGCCCTGCTTATGTTCCCTCTCTCTCTGTGTTTCTCTCTGTCAAATAAATAAATAAAATCTTTAAAAAAAAATTTAAGCTAGAAGCGAGGTTCTGATAAATTCATTTATTTTTTTCTTTTTTTAAAGATTTTATTTATTTATTTGAGAGAGTGAGTGACAGAGATCACAAGAAGGGAGAAGGTCAGAGGGAGAAGCAGACTCCACATGGAGCTGGGAGCCCGATGTGAGATTTGATCCTGGGACTCCAGGATCAAAACCTGAGCTGAAGGCAGTGACCCAACCAACTGAGCCACACAGGTGCCCCTGAGAAATTTCTTACAGGAAAAATCTCTACAGGAATTTGAGGATATACTTTTTCTTGAGCCATATGTCTCTTAAATGTTAACATTGTAAGTTCAAATACTGCATTCACGTAAATGTTTCTGTCTATGAAAAACATTTAACCTGCAGTCATCAAAACTGGCCACATCTCTATTTTTAATATCTCAAGAACATAGAAAATATCCATTACTCATTCCTTATTCCTTATCGAATTGTATTCACTTATTTATTATGTTCACCAACTATACTAGGCAGTTTGCAGTATATTGTCAACATTTTTTTAATGCATGAGAATGAACAGGGGCTCCTGGGTGGCTCACTCGGTTTGAGCCTCTGCCTTTGGCAAGGGTCATGATCCTCAGGATCCTGGAATCCAGCTCCACATGGGGTTTCCTGCTCGGCGGGGAGCCTGCTTCTCCCTCTCCCACATTCCCTGTTTGTGTTCCCTCTCGAGCTGTGTCTATCAAATAAATAAATAAAGAAATCTTTTTAAAAAATTCATGAGAATGGACAATTTATAAGTATATTGGTAATCTGCACTATTTTTTTCTTAGGAATTGTCTGTTTATAAATGGAGTGGTAGGATGAGCTACCCAGGCACCCCTAGATTTCAAATATTAATACAAAAGGAAAAAAATCATTTGTTCCATTTTTCTTGGTTCAAAAACCACACTTCCTGGCATTCTGTGAAAGTTAAATATAATCTCTACTTTCCTCTCCATATTATTCTTTTTGTTCTAATGCTAGAAGTGAAACGATGCTTTTAACTCATTCCTTTGTAGAGAAACAGGATGATGGTGCACCTTTTGGTGGCTAACCTGGTTTTGGCTTTAGATCAAGATTTTTCACAACTATGTGATGGAAATAAAAAATATTAAAAGGTAAATTCCTACTCCTTTCTGTGCCCTCATGCATCATCTTCCACACTTCTGACTGTGATCATTTATAGGAGACTGCATTTGGCTATGTGCCAGTGAGAAGTAGAGGAAAAGAGCGGTGAATACTTGGGAGGGGAGGAAGATCAGAGGTGGGCAGGGCAGAGATAATTTAGGGAACAGAAGTGTGAATGAGATGACAAAATATATGGGAAATTTTCTGCTGTGTTGTTCATTACAATTCATGCCGTACGGCCTCTTCAAAGATTTGCCTAGTCTCTGGGGGAAGCACCTGGCCTGGTTCCCACTGAGGACAGAACTGAGGACACTACTTGTTCCGTCACCAACAAATTCAGCAGCTGAGAGGCTGCAGAGAATTCCATCATGTTCTTAAGTCATCTTGTTATTATTAGACATTTAGCTTTTATCTCATAAGTAAAAGTGCAATAAACATATTTATGAATAAAGTTTTTTTCTCTTGTTTTAGGATTTCACCTTACAAGAAGTGTTCATATTTATAATAATCAAAAAGATTAATACTTTTCCCATTCTGTCTTTAAATGATTTATTTTCTTTATTTATTTACTTATTTGAGAGAAAGACAGCCGGGGGAGGGGCATAGGGAGAGAGAGAATCCTGAAGCAGACTCCCTAGGGAACACAGAGCCTCACAGGGTCTCATGACCCTGAGATCCTGACCTTAGCCAAAACCAAGAGTCAGAGGCTTAACTGAGAGCCATAAGGTTCTCCTCACATTCTTTTTTTTTTTTTTTAAGATTTTATTTATTTATTTGACAGAGAGAGAGATTACAAGTAGGCAGAGAGGCAGGCAGAGAGAGAGAGGAGGAAGCAGGTTCCCCACTGAGCAGAGAGCCCGATGTGGGCCTCGATCCCAGAACCCTGAGATCATGACCTGAGCTGAAGGCAGAGGCTTAATCCACTGAACCACCCAGGTGCCCTCTCCTCACATTCTTATAACATGCTACCAACTACTGGTCTAAATAGTTTATAATTTGGTGCATTAACAACCCCCAGAAAGAAATATAATTTACACTACCAACAGTGATAAATGAATATAAGAATTTCAAGAACATCTAGAAAAGCAGATAAATATTGTTAGTATAGGTAGGCAAATAGTATTGTTATTATTTTACATTTTTATTTATTTAATGAGTGTTTTGTTTTTCTTTTCTCTTGTGTCTTCTTTTTTTTTTTTTAGCTTTATTTATTTATTTATTAAAGAGGAGGAGAGCACAAGCAGAGGGAGCAGCAGGCAGAGGGAGAAGAAGCAGCAGACTCCCCACTGAGCAGGAAGCCCGATGTGGGACTTGATCCCAGGACCCTGGGATCATGACCCAAGCCAAAGGCAGATGCCTAACCAACTAAGCCGCTCAGGTGTCCCTCTCTTGTATCTTCTTAATTTAACTCTGCTTCTTAAACATATTTTGCAGGGGGGGGTCAAGATGGCAGAAGGCCAGGTGACTGCATTTTGGGGAGTTCCCTGAAGAGAGCTGAATTCCAGCAAAAAAACCACTACTAGACCACCATGAACACCCATGAAACCAGCCTGAAATGTGATATTTCCCACTTCTGGACCGCCACGAGAGACAAAGAACATCGGCAAAAAGGAAGAAACAAATAAGAGGGTCTGGAGGCTTGCCCCCAGAGACAGGGGAGTGGGGGAGGAAGCCCGCAGAGCTGAGCCATTGAAAACAAATACCCCAAAACGAAACTGCTCTGTGAGTGAGGAATAACAGCAGATTACAGCCTGAATCGGGGCTAGAAAGAAGCTAAACACAGCGGAGCCCGGGGCAAGGCAAGGAGACTTTTTAAAATCTTTTTTTTTCTTTCTTTTCCCGCTGCCTGGCCTCCCTCCGCCCCGGTGGGCCCCAGCCCCGGCGCGCAGCCGCCTGCCTCCGCCTGAGCCGCCACAGCTGCCGGGAAAGCAGCGGGAGTGGATTCTATCCTGCCCTTCTCTCCCGTTTCTCTCCACACCGTGAGCCGCGTGTAGACCCCCCCAAGGAAGACGTTTTTTACAGACTTTCGTGGGACTGGAGAGGCCCCAGGTCTCAGGGCGCAAACTCGCGCGATCCAAAAGGAGTTGTGGCTTTGACGTGCGGGAGTGAAACGACAAGCGGGGGCGGGGGCAGAAATCAATACAACATCTGCACCAGCCCGGCTGTGACAGACTGCCAACCTGGAGGCTGGAAAGAGCCCCTCCCTGTGTAGAGGCTCGCTCTGGGAGGGAGGTCTGGGCACAGACATCCTGCTCCGACATGACTTCCTCAATTGCTGAAAAAAGACGCAAAAGAACAACGCTCCGCTACCAGAGAATTGTAACCTGATAATCTGGTTACCATTGAGACAGGCCTCTAGCAGGGGGGCCGAGAGACTCAGCCTAGGTAGAAGGACTGAAAGGGAACGACACGCCCCGCCCCCAGAAAGCACCCCAGAAGCTCAGGAGGACAACATTCCAAAGCAAAACCCCAAATCGGGGGAAAGGCAATTTATTAAGCTCCTGGCACTGACTACAAGTACCAAAAGCTCTACAACTCATTGATAAAGTTTTCCACCTCATTTACTTTTTAAAACTGTTTTCTAGTTTTACTTTTAAAGCTTCCACTTTAAGCTTAAAATTACATTCTCACGGTTTTTCTTCTTTCAATTTTTATCCCCCTTCTTATCACTACGTGATACCCAATACAACACCCCACAACATTTTTTACTTTTTTTTTTTTTAATTTTATTTATTTGACAGAGAGAAACACAGCCGGAGAGGGAACAAAAGCAGGGGGAGTGAGAGAGGGAGAAGCAGGCTTCCCGCGGAGCAGGGAGCCCGATGTGGGACTCGATCCTGGGTCTCCAGGATCATGACCTGAGCTGAAGGCAGTTGCTTAACCAACT